>KV749268.1:17625-37783 GCA_001692915.1 Glonium stellatum
TTCGGGGAGCTTATGTCCACGACTCGGGTGGAGAAATGAGCATGGCCGGGGGGAGGGTGTGCCTGCGCTAATAGTGGCTGGGGCATGCCATGAACGCGGAACACAGACTCGGACAGACACCTCGAGGGAGAGGGGTGACGTAAGGACAAGATGAGGATCGCTTGGTGTAGCATTATTGACAATAATAGTAAGTGTTGACAGTTCTCGGGTGTGTGGAGGGTAGCTCTATGTGGCATTCTGGAAAGGGGGGTGTCCATTGTTTTTGCGCTGGGGAAGCCGTGATTTGACGCGACTTAGCAAGATGGAGCTTTGAGGCGCCGAGATCTTCATCAGCAGAGTCACCAATAGAAGTGGGCCAAAATTCGGGGAAGTTGCCCCGTCGATAGACTGGTGGACTGTATATTGGAGGCAGGGTGATCACCAGGCACCCGGGCCTGTTGAAGTAAGCCCACCCCCGCAAAGCGAGCTAGCGCGCGGCGATGCTGAAGTCATGGCCTGGCGTGAATGACCGGGCAGGTCGAAGCTTTAGTCCTACCAAGTATTAAATTTAAACGACAGATCCCCTTGCGTTTCCCGGACAGCCTCCTCAGGAACTCACATACCTCCACGCGTTATTTGTTCAAATACTTCCGGCTGATTCCTGTGGCTGCCGTCGTAGCAGATTTATTCTGCAGCCAGGATCTTCAGCCAGTAATTAACGCCATGTTGTGGCTTGCTCAGGCGTCAGCCATCTTAGCGATCCGCTTAGCTCAAGTGGGAGCCGTGGCAACACCTGTATGTCTACCAACACCAATTGCTAATTCTACACTTTCTACAATATTGTTGCCGCAAGTTTTCATGAATGAATTTCAAATTTCTGCGCTTTGTGTTCTCGCTCTTCCCCTTCCTCGCTGTATAACTATCTTTCCCGCGCGCGTTTTGTGATTAAATTGCTGACCTTAGAACCAGTTTCCCAACTCTACCAGCCCTAACAACCCGTCCAATTCTACCAGTCCATCCGCGTTAAATGAGGCTACTTCTCCTCCTTACTATCCCTCACCATGGATGGACGGATCAGGCCAATGGGCTGAGGCTTATGCAAAAGCGCAAGCTTTTGTCAAGCAATTGACTCTGCTGGAGAAGGTCAACCTTACGACCGGCGTCGGGTGAGCTTCCAGAAGACACCGGGTCGAAGAAGTGCATGCTAAATATTAGTAGATGGGAAGGCGAGGCTTGCGTTGGCAATGTTGGGTCAATCCCGCGTCTTGGCTTTAGATCACTGTGCATGCAAGATTCTCCTCTAGGTGTTCGAGACAGTATGTCACAGATTGCTAAGACCAGCTCGATAAAAGCTAACGCGTGGAATAGCTGATTATAATTCTGCCTTTCCCGCCGGTGGCACGGTCGCAGCATCATGGGATCGCAGTGTTTGGTATCAGCGCGGATACGAAATGGGCAAGGAGCACCGCGGAAAGGGAGTTGACGTGCAGCTTGGACCAGTCGTCGGACCACTTGGCCGCAGCCCTGAAGGTGGCCGTAATTGGGAAGGTTTGTGAATGCTTAAATAATCTTGTTTTGTATAAAATTCTAACAGTGCTTGGGCAGGCTTCAGTCCCGACCCCGTTCTATCTGGCATAGCTGTTTCCGAGACGGTTCGTGGTATTCAAGATGCAGGTGTCATTGCTTGCACCAAGCACTACATCTTGAATGAACAAGAACACTTTCGCCAGCCAAGTACAGTAGACGGTATTGGAGCAGTTGATGGTATTAGTTCTAACATTGATGATAAGACTCTTCATGAGCTCTACTTATGGTATGGTTCATTAAAAATACTAATTAGCTTGTGACTAATCGTTCTAGGCCTTTTGCTGATGCTGTGCGTGCTGGCACTGGATCGATCATGTGCTCGTACAACCAAGTCAACAACAGCTATTCTTGCCAAAACAGCTATCTTATGAATTATCTTCTCAAAGGAGAGCTTGGATTTCAAGGCTTTGTCATGAGCGATTGGTCAGCCCAACATTCTGGAGTCAGCAGTGCTCTTGCTGGCTTGGATATGACAATGCCGGGTGACACTGGCTTTAACACTGGCTTATCTTTCTGGGTAAAAATTATCCCTCATTGTAAGAGTGAGCAAATACTGAGTTTTCTTAACAGGGAACAAACCTTACAATTGCCGTGCTCAACGGCACGGTCCCAGAATGGCGTATTGACGATATGGCTACTCGTATTATGGCGGCTTACTACCTAGTGGGCCGTGACAAAGCACAAGTTCCGATTAATTTCAATTCGTGGTCCTTGGATACATATGGATACCAGCACGCGTACGCGCAAACGGACTATGGCTTAATCAATCAGCACGTCGACGTACGCTATGAGCATGCGATGAGCATCCGTTCTGCGGCTGCCCGTTCAACTGTACTTTTGAAAAACACCAACAATGCCCTTCCGTTGTCTGGCAAGGAGAAATTTACCGCCGTCTTCGGTGAAGATGCTGACAACAACATCTACGGTCCCAATGGGTGCTCTGACCGTGGCTGCGACAACGGTACTCTGGCCATGGGCTGGGGTTCCGGAACTGCAAACTTTCCTTACCTAGTGACACCCCTTACTGCTATCCAGAATGAAGTCCTTCAGTATGGAGGGGTGATCCAGCATGAAACAGATAACTGGGCTTCCCAGCAAATCCTAGCCCTTGCTCAACAAGCCACTGTCTCCATCGTGTTTGTAAATTCGGACAGCGGCGAAGGGTATATAATCGTCGACGGCAACGAGGGCGACCGGAACAATCTCACTCTCTGGCGGAATGGTGATACTTTGATCCAAAACGTATCAGCAAACTGCAACAACACGATTGTCGTCATTCATTCCACGGGGCCCGTCTTGGTTGATGCTTGGTATAACAATCCTAATGTCACAGCCATCCTCTGGGCAGGTTTGCCTGGAGAGCAATCAGGTAATTCCATTGCAGACGTACTTTACGGCAGAGTCAATCCAGGTGCCAAATTACCCTTCACAATGGGAGCATCTCGGACTGATTATGGGACCGACATTATCTACGAGCCAAACAATGGAAATGCAGCGCCGCAAGACAACTTCGTGGAAGGGGTATTTATTGATTATCGCTCTTTTGACAAGAACAACATCACTCCAATCTATGAATTCGGCTTCGGATTAAGCTACACTACATTTTCATACTCAAACATCAACATCATCAAGGCTACGCCGGGACCGTACACCCCGACAACAGGCACGACGAAAGCGGCACCGGTTCTTGGAAGCTTCAGCAACGATACAACCGAATATCAATTCCCGCCTAACTTGACCTATGTCGCTACCTACATCTACCCGTATATTAATTCGACGAACCTATCAACGGCGTCAGAGGAGCCGGATTACGGTCTCCCAGCCGACAAGTATATCCCTGCTGGTGCAACCGATGGCTCACCACAGCCTCGCATCGCAGCTGGCGGAGGACCGGGTGGCAATCCCGAACTATGGGACGTCATGTTCACTGTCAAGGCAACCATCACCAACACTGGCAACATTCCCGGTGAAGAAGTCGTGCAGATGTATGTGTCTCTTGGCGGACCGGATGACCCGAAGGTCGTTCTCCGTGGCTTTGACCGCTTGAGCATACAGGCTGGCCACTCAGCCGAGTTTTCGGCCGACATTACCCGGAGAGACCTGAGCAACTGGGAGACCACGACACAGAACTGGGTTATATCAAGCTATCCAAAGAAAGTGTATGTTGGGAGCTCATCGAGGAAGCTTCCGCTTAGCGCGGATTTGGACCTATAGGTAGCGGGAAGTTTAATTACTAATAGTTTGGTGGGATGAAGGTAATATCTTTTCGAGTATTGGTGCAAAATAGGACTGAAAACTAGGACAAGACATGGATGGGGAGCTTGTTGCTGCTATGACTGAATGACCCTTCTTGTAGATACCTTGGTTAGACTTTGGATTGGGAGGGGGGTGGCATTGGGTAACGGCTATTATACCGAGGTAGTCTTTATCTGATGAAATGTTCAAGCTACTGTTTATACTTTATGGTCCAGAGCGTTCCGCACTAATCGGTATCTCTAAATGGGGCAATGCCCAAGGCTGTAGATGTGATACCTGCGAACGGGTGGATCGATGGTGTCTTGCATTCCTGCGCGTGCATGATGACGAATGGCGCTGCGAGACGGCACAAGCGGTGTGGCGGCACGCGTTTGCGACCAAGCAATGGGCAATACACTCGAATTTGCGAGGAAACAATGAATAGACGCACGTAGTCGAAGTCTAATATTTGCGAAATTGTTTAGTTTAGTTGGAAGTTTTGGTGAGAAGTTTGATCGCGGTCCTGCGAGCCATCGCCAAGCCCACGTCCCTCGCATTCACCCCGGCCCGTCGCCCACAAACCCTTCAAACACCGGGTGGCGGAAGGGCAAGCACTCATTATCTGCGCGTATCCCGCTTGTTAGCTATAACTGCTGTAGTCGACCTTCGTCTTCTCCATCGCCGCCTCTCGCTTGGTTCATTCTTACCCTGTACCGCGGGCTCCAGCGCTGCTGCCGACGTCGCTTTCGTCACCTTTTCGCTGCGCGTCGCGGAAAAACAACACGAGTTCCTTCCCTGCCTCGCCGATCCACCTCCAACCGACCACCGCTCGGCCTTGTTGCAGCACGCCCTCGCGTTGGCTCTGCTTGGGTCGCGATACGACTTTATTTTACCCAGCTTGGAATTGGGCTTTTAGTTGTCGCTGTTAGTGGATGCGTCTCTTTCTCTCTGACCTAGTGGGGCGATAACTGGCGGATGGAGCGTCTTAACTTAAAACACCACTACGTTTTCATTCCACACATCTAACGTACAAATATCATGAGAATGCTTTTCGCTGACCTTCCATAGTCGTATCGCAGACTATATGCAAGATGCCGGCATCCTCAAGTAGAAGACTTCGCTCCCGCAGGGAGCCTGACCTGCAGCAACAATCTGATGCTGACACTCCAGAATCAATAGCGACGCCCTCCCGAAAACGCAGACGTGTAAGTAGAGTCTCTACTATGGGTCATATCATTTGTAGACAGATGGCTGATCCCTTCGATAGTTGAACGGTGCTGACCGGACCTCCGCTCTCACGGAAGATGCCACCCGAAATCGAATCACAGAATCGGCCCAAAGCGACGACTCGAACAAGACACTTTCAAATGGAGCGGATGCAGACACACCATTAGACCCCATTGAAAGGCAGAATCTTCTCATAGCTCATCTATTAACCCCGAAAACCTATATTCCTCGTGCGGCCATCGACTATGCCAACGACCTCCAAGCGCGCATGAACCCAGGCACAACCCCAGCATTTGCGAAGATAGCTGCTCGCGATTGGTGTTTTTTTGTGAAAAAGATGACACTTCTTATTGGAAGAGCCGACAATACTCGACAGCAACCGGCAATAAGCACTATGGTACCGTCAGGAAGTGCCCCAAGCGACGATCCTGATATATTTGGCAATTGGGGGGTCGATATCGATCTAGGCCCTGAGCGGCAGGTTTCTAGAGTTCACGCGCAAATTGATTACGATACCAATGAGCAGGCCTGGTTCATCCATGTCAATAGCCGAAACGGATTGAAACTGGATGACAGGGTTCTTGAAAGGGGAGATCGTGCACAACTTCACTCAGGAATCTGTATTTCAATCATGGGAACTCAGATGCTCTTCCTTCTCGCAAATGCCGAGGATCGGTTTCACCCTATGCTTGAAAGGCAAGTCAAGTATGACCAAGAGCATGAGGATTCTGATGGAGCTGGCAACCCTCCGTACCGCTCACTACCGCACGCACACCCGCGAGCTTCTTCACCAAGCCGTCCACCACTTGATCCCTTTCCACCTTCGTCCCACCCACGAAATCAGCATTCTTCACAGCATCGGAGCAGCCAGTTAACCACCACTCCGGGACGTCACCACCAACCAGGCACACCGCTGGCCTCACGTGCTGGCGAGAAAGAGCCAAGGAGCAAACCATCGCCATCTGCTTATCCTCGCGGAATGATGCTCGATTCTACGGAGGAAATTGATTACAGTCTTGACTCCTCCAAAGATATCAAACCACCGCACAGTTACGCACAACTCATTGGACAAGCTATATTGAGTAGCCCAGAGGAGATGCTTACTTTAGCGAATATCTATACTTATATTAAGGAAAAGTATGCCTTCTTTAGACACAGTACGGGAGGATGGCAGGTAAGTCAACGCTATAACCCACACCCACACCTATGTACTAACCTAGAAAAGAACTCCATTCGTCATAATCTGTCCTTGAGTAAATCCTTTGAGAAAGTAGCTCGTCGCACTGATGAACCTGGAAAAGGCATGAAATGGCGCATTGCGGATGACCAGCGCGATGAGTTTGTGAAGAAGACTCTTTTCAGCTCTCGCAAAGGTCAGGCGCGAATGGGTTCTTCAGGCCCAAGCTCTCCAGCTCTCAAGGAATCCGGCTCAACACATGCGACAGAGCGTCTTATGGGCGTGCTCAATCAAGGTGAAAGCAGCCGTCCCGTGTCCAAGCACGAGTTTGGTGGCCCGCATGTCAAGACGCCTCCCCGCTCTGCAACTCCGCCCCTCGCATCCTACCCGTCAGCCAACGAATCGTTCACGCCTGACCGTGGTCCACGTGCTCAGTACACATCTCACGGCGGGTATAACCCACCCACAACAAATGGCGAGCAAACACATTCCACCCCCACCGCCAATCGCCTATCGCAAGGAGATTCCCACAGTACCGTCCCCGTCTTTACTCAAAACTCCGATTCCCGCGCATCCATTGACCCAGCCGCCAGACCTCTTGATCTCCCTCAGCCCCTCCCAACCATCTCCAACAGTAATGCCAATTCGCGCGGCCTGACAGATGCGGCGGCAAACTCTCCGCCTACATTATACTCAGATTCTACAACCAACACTGCCAACGGTCCCGATACAGGAAGATCCAATAATGCCGGCTTGGTTACACCGCTAGTTACAAGGCATGCGCCTCGTCTTGCACCTCCAAGCACTGCGCAGGTACCCAGTCAGTATATAAACTTCTCGAGCCCAGCACCATTTTGGAAATTCGTCGATCTTCCAAGCACTCCTGCAAGGGCTCCAAACCTAGACCTAAGCCCGATTAAAATGATGAGGACTGCCGAAGGAGGAGTAGACGGGGAAGAAGATCAACCACAGCCAAGTTCACCACCTTTAATGTTCGACGGCGCAGACAAGGATGACGAAGACATGGAAGACCGTGATGACGGCGAAGGTGCAGAAGGAGACGATGATATCGAGATAAACAGCCCAAGTCGAACTGTGTCAAGGCCTGTGAGCCGACGAGAAGTAACAACCATTGGAAACAGAGAGAGAACATCAGAGCAACCACCATCATTGAATGGTTTGGGAAGTGCCAATGGTGGAATGGTCAGAGGACCCAGCCTAGCGGGATTAGACGAGGATGAGGCTGAAGGGATCGATCTTACCAAGTAAGTATTAGCACTCATAACTAGTGTATACGAAAACGAGAGCTAAATAGCGAATAGGGGATTCCAGAAAATCGGCAGCTTCCATCGCAGTATGGCACAAAGTCATGGCGCAGTTCGAGCGCCATGAGGGTTTTCTTCGCCCCGTTCCTCTCCGCGGTATCTTTGCAAAACCCTTGGTAGCCCTAGTCTAGCCAATCGCTCACAATCACTTATGAATATTCGTATAGCTATGCCCTTCATAGGTATAGAAGTATTGGGACCGTAATACTAAGGGATTGGTAAATTAGTGGATGCTTGGGTATTACTTTCCCGAGATTGACTCGGTCCAATCCGTAGCGTACAGGGTGTTTTACCTTGAATTGATTATCTATTGCCTTTCTTTTCTGTCCTTTTGTTTTATCTGATTTTTCAGGTCATGCTTCACCCATGTTGAATACTACAGTTGTTGTTCTAGTGATCGCATTCGTTGTCTTGCTGTCACTTTTCTCTCTTCAATTTCCTCTTCAATATCTATACAAATAAGGGTGTTCAGTATTTGCGGCGTTAGTATACGAGCTACCAGGTTTCGATGAAATGCGACGATGCCGTTATGTCTCTCTTTTTATCAGCACTAGTGGCTCTGCTTTGTTTTGTAGTGTGCCAGAGTTAACGGGTTGCTAGAAGGCAGGCACAGTAACATTTAGCTAGAAGCGTGCATGGTTTAACGGTGATATCACCTCTCTAAATTTCAATTCTGTTCCGCTTATATAGTATCCCATCGATACGATTTAAGCCTTTGAAGAACATCATAGCTTGGTTATCCAAAATGATACCGTCCATGCGTTCCGCATGCCTATCACGGAGCCAAAAATAATATTCGCACTTGTATTTTGATTCGCGCCTGGCCTTCTACCGCGATGCTTTGAATATTTACAATTCGCCTGCCTCCATTCCAAATCCCCGATCGCTTCGCACATCAACCCTAGTTCATCTCCTTATGCGGCAGCCATTTGATGGGCTTCAAGTTCTTCTCCTCAACCGGCGCATCCAACAATCCCAGACTCCGTATCTGGCCGGCGGACGGGGCGTCGTCCCGCGGCTGAGCAGCCTGTGCTTTGCGGTAGGCGGCTTGGAGGGCTATTGTGCGGGCGGCCTAGGTCTGGTCAGCCGGGTCTGTTGGAAGGTAATAGAATGGCCGGGCGAGATTATGCCTCTTTTTTATGATGCAGACACTCGTAGTAGTCCTCCAGCACGGGCGCACACTTCGCTTTGCCGGAATCGTCTTCGGAGTTCGTGTTGGAAACGTAGCAAGCGAGCACTTCTTGCCAGAAAGGGAAGCAGCGGGAAGGACCTATTTTAGTAGAATGACGGTAATGTCAGCTTAGTCTCTTTTCTATTACTTGGGAGGGGCAGAAGGTGGTAGGTAGCCGGTGTGTAGTTTGAGCTCCGTGGATAGGATTAGAGAAGACCGATGCTGGATTTGGCGGCTTGCATCACGACAATTGGGCCGGGAGAGGACATACCGCCTGCTAATCCGTATCCTGAGGCCATTGTGGACGGTTGTTTCGCTGAGGAAAGCTTAAAAGCGAGCTTTGGATATCGTGAGGTGAGGTTCAGAACTTGGCGTAAATAAGATCACGTGATTTATGCATACACTTATGTCTGGAAGTTTATGTAGCGAAATACTTGACTTGGCAATACCGAGTTGTTCACCAACAGCCATTAGTGTATATACCCGGATCATATGCAACTCTAATAGGTGACTCTAAATCTATTTCAACGTATAGATCGTCTCTACTACCTCCTTGTTGAGGTACTTCTGAAATCAAATGTTCAGAATGCCTTACCTTCACTCCGTGAGCATTTACAGAACGCTTCTAGGAAAATAGCTCTTGGGCTTCTATAGTGAAGAGGAATAGTAAGAGGAATAGGTAGAGGAAGCGGAATCATTGCCTAGAAGCTAATCCACTTAGACTACTTAGTGCGGACAATGCCTACCTAACACTCTAAATAAAAGTTCTTTCAACCTTCCCGAAGAACTAAGTACGAGCAAGAAAACTCTAGTTACTGCTATAATAGACTTAGTTTCGATGTATGTTCGTTCACCGTGGGGTATCTCTGGCAGAATTGAAGATTTTTATACGCCAGTAGCGCGGAAGTGGTGTCCAACCACCAGTGATAGCAATAATCAGTTATATAAGGTGCCAAGAATGCCAAGAAGAAAATAAAAATATCTTAAAAGATAATAGCACTACAACAACTTTAGATATACTTTAGTAGGGAGTATAAATCTACTAAAAGTATTTAAAACCACTAATATAAATATATGCTATTTATCTAAAGTGTACACAGCTTATATAATCACTTATAACATACTCATAATCAACCCCTCTGATTATGTTATATAGCTATTGCCATCACTGCCAACCTCTAATATATTGTCCAGTATGGTGTGCTAACAGGCTAGTCCTTTTGGTGTATCTTATTACCAACAAGTGATGAGATACACCAAAGAAGCTCATCTCGGAATCTAGCCCATTGCTAATACTTGAAGCGCTCACGGGTAAAAAGTTAAGGCTAATGTTTGGCTCTCACAACGTCGATCTCTCAGCTGACAAGGTATATAAGACGCTCATATTTAAGAACAGACAAATAGATCGGAGCTTTATCTATGCATTTACTGTCTTACTCGCCTCCAGAAGCTTATCAGGTCAGAATACATTTTCTGACATTTACTAGAAAATCATTAAATGAACCAGTAGTATTATAATCTCAGCCACCTAAACGGAAAATTCATCTCACATACTCTCTGCCTCGTCCGCAAGCCCGAAAATAAGCTTCAGAAGCCTTTTTTAGACACAAGAATCAGCACCATAGAGCATCTAGAAAGTTTGAAGGGAAAAAGGCCGGCTATCAGTCATTATTCACAGAACTGAGGCTACCTCGAGGCGCTACGCCACGCATGGTTGGTTTGAGTCTGCGTGTAGGGCTAACCCTAGAAGGAGATTAGGATGACCAATCTGGTAGAAATTGTTCGGCGACATACTGTTCAAGTCATACCCGAACTGACTGCATTGCACGCTAGTATTTGTGCAGCAGACTCTAGAACAAAATTGAAAAGTTTTCAAGCTCTAAGCAATGGCACTACTTGTTTTCGGGATACGGGTAGCGCCGTTGCATTTGAGATACCAGAGAATGCTTTCCAGTGCAGTGTTATAACCGTAGAGCCAAAGGAATACAGTTTTTATCTGATGTGAGACTGATGTAAAAGGAGCTAAGGTAAGTGTGATCACTAGCCATACCCAAACACCCGCGCAATCCACCAGAACATACTCTGTCTTCTAGGGCATTCTTCTGCAAGTGAATGCTCTTTTACGTATGAGTATTTTCTACAAGCAGGTGTTCTAACTGATTGGCCTCTTCAGATAAAAAGGCTGTCTGAGGTACTTTCGACATTGTCAGAGGATTAAAGAACATACATCAGCTATCTCGTTAGTACACCAGTCTACTCCATCATAACCAACAACTCCGCTGCTTGATATCGAGCTTTCCGCATGTTAGGCGGGACATCGCTCCTATCTCGCTGGCAAGCACGATAGCAAGAAAGCAAAAATAAGTTCCATGCTGTCTACCCACCATAAATGGCTATTTTCTGATTCGCGTTTGCGCTCCCTTTAAGAAGCATAGCCACCATATCAACATCAATTTCTACTTCCCAGTAAGTTAAAGTCTCCGAGGAATCAGCTAGCGTCGGTCTTTTAGGTCTCAAGGCGCAGTCAGTAATGGCCTCCCGAATTTCTTTTTTACAAGTTCAGGGTGCATATCCAGCTTTTCCGTCGCGTAGAGCCTCAATCCTACTTGAACGGTGGAAGCCAGAAAATTATTGCATCCGTATTCTTCAAAGGGCTCGTTTGTATTTTGTGGTGCGTCTCTTCTGTTTGTCTGGTGGTTTCTTTCTTTCCGTGCGTGTTCAGAGTTCGCCTTGTCTAATGCATCCAACAAAGCCAAGTCTAAACTACCGTTAAAGAGTTCTATTTACCACACATAATGCATAAGTCCATCAACTAGGCCAACCACTGTATTGACCTGTAACTGAAGCCCTTTTGGAAACGGTAGAGCTTTGAGGACGCCGAATAACATTCTAAATAGACTGGTTCTTGGTCAAAATGGGTACCATCAGACTTTGAAACTTATCAGGAATATCCTTATGGTTGAGAGAATCTCTAACAATACGATTTAGGAAGTCGACTCTGTATTTCAGGATTGCAGTGGGTTCGAAGCGGGCGTGGGTAAATTCTAAGCTCCTTCTTTTTCATAACATCCGTTTCGTACGTCTGTATAGGTTTTGGAAGATCTTTTCAACGCCAGTACTACTCTGTCTGCTTTGGCTCGCTATGCATTTTTGCAAATACTAACGCATCTCGACAGGCTGTGATAGCAGAAGGATGGGGGCTACTGAATAGCTTGAACAACAGCCTTCTACTTCCTCACAACGGCCTCCAAGTCCTTCAAAGCGGCCTCCCGCTTCCTCAAATAGGCCCCAGACCTCCTCATATCGATCAGACATCAATTACCTTAACGAGAAGGCACTGTCTAAAGGACATGACCTCAACGCCTCTATTCCACTAGAGAATCGAATATTACGGATTGGTTAAGACAAAAGACCGTCGCATTTAAGAACTATTAGGAAAATTCCACGCACTTCTAGTCAGGATGCTATCCTAGTAGTCAGCCTGGTACTTCTCGTCCGCCAAATTCTAGGAGCTACTAACGCCCTTCGACATGTCCCCCACAGCTAACGCACTAATCGCTGTCAATTTCTACACTCCATCTACAAATGCCCCTCATGTGTCTAATCCATTTCGCTGCTCTCCCTCGTTCCCCTAAGAAGATCTCAAGTAACATTTTCAACTAAAGTCTATTAGAGAAATAGTTTATCGGAAAAATATATTGTTCCACTATACAAAACTGCTTGCTGCTTGATCAAATGCCGGATCACCGTCTAGTATGCGATCCTCGTATTGTGACTGATATGCATGCAACGAAATGCACCAATGATGTAACAATGAAGCCCTAGCTGTGCTCTAGCATGA
The DNA here is from genome assembly GCA_001692915.1 of Glonium stellatum. Lineage (NCBI taxonomy): Eukaryota > Fungi > Ascomycota > Dothideomycetes > Gloniales > Gloniaceae > Glonium > Glonium stellatum. The sequence goes on from KV749268.1 coordinate 30,168, forward strand.
TGATTGTGACTGATTGTTAGCCATATTAAATGCCAGTCGTGGGGGCTCGCACATTAGCCCTATTTTACAAATACCCGGAGATCAGAGAGGCATGTATGCTTCTCTTGTTTAAACCGGATCAAGGAAGAGCAGTTTGAGTCTAGGCCATCTTTGTTTTATTTGTTTCTATACACTATCTTTCTTGTCAACTTGCCATATTCCTACTCTTCCAGTTCTAGTCAATAGCCCACATATTACTACACAGCGAAAGCAATATAATACTCTATCTTCATCGCCAAAAGTTTACCTATTAGATAGTTTCTGTCTTGTTATACCGCGTTGTCGGTAATATTCAAAGGCTTTTACCAGGTAATGAAGTGATGAGATGCCCCAAACTCGAGTAAAGATTCCCCTTGCTAGTGCTGGGTGTATGTTTTTCGATATCCTGTATTAAATTAAAATGACTGCTATCACGAACTGGGGTTGAGTTATATGTATCTTACCTTCAATGCACAAGGAAACCCGCTAATAGCAGCAAATGGACCATCGTCAAACTTTACCTCGATAAGGAGGAGCTTATCCCGGGCATTTGATTCAACTGGAAGCTTCACGTCCAGCTTGAAAGGGATTTCTGGATCCTTAGAAAAAACTTTCATAGGGATACCGTCGATACGAAACTCGAGTGTTTTTCCTAGTAAGAGACGAATTGCAGTTGTGCCAGCGTCGAGCCGACAATAAATAGCACCCTCCAAGACAACCACTGCACTCTCTTGCATAGTTTTGATGCAGGGTCTATCGAAGAAGAACAGGCTAGCTCGAAGGCACAACGCAACTTCAAGCAAGCCATCCGGGATAGGCGAGTCTATCATAGAACGAGATCCTGCGTTCTCTTGGGCGTTATAAAAGTAGAATTTTTTGGCCTTTTCCGCCATTCTATCCATCTCATTAATTGCGTCAAGAGCTGGTTCTTTTTCGTTATAAAATCTAACATTAAGGCGCCTCGACCTGGAAAGTGTCGACTCTGGACAACTTCTTTTGAAGTCATCCCACTTGTCCTCGCCACTAATGTTTGTCATGAGCGTGTCGAACTGAGTTCGGATCCGGTCTGGGAGAGACCATGGTGATGGTGTATCAGGAGGCTCGGGAGCCCAGCCGGACCCTACTGAAAGGATGATATCGAAAGGGGAGCTGTTACCCCAAATCCGGGAGCCTTCATTAGTCGCAAACTGGATAGGGTTGTTTGCAGTAAGTCCGCCATCACGGCATTCAGCTCCGACGCAACCAGGCCGAAAAGATTCAAAGTACATGGGTACAGCTGATGTACATCGTGCCCTGTAGGTATAGGTTTTGTAAGAAAATAGTATTAAAGGAAGAAAAAAACACAACTTACACTTCCCAAGTCGAGAGCGATGAGCTAAGGTAATCAGTCCCTTCAGCGCCTCCGCAGTTGTAATTGGTGAAAAGTTTACATTGTGATTCCACTGTTGTTGTTATAGCCACTCGAGGGCAATGGAGTAGTTTTTGTGCTGCGTCGATGCGAAGTCCGAAGAAATTCTCATCAGGGAAGACGGCCTGAAGGGCTTTCTCGAGAACTGCGCTGTCATATATTGACCCACGAAGCCACCTCGAGACCACTCCAACACCTCGAGTGGTCATCAAGAATTTCTTTAAGAAACCCCTTTGACATAGTGCTTGAAACTTGTCTATGCAAGTTCCAGAATCCCATTTCTGAGCGCCCAGGCTCAGAGCAATCAAACCACCTGTATTAGAGTCAGTTGTGGGATATCGATAGATAATAATAATAATACTGTAACCTCACCTGCGCTACTTCCGACAATAAGGTCAAAGAAATACCAGAGTGGAAGCGATAAACCGATGGCCACCTCAAGTCGTCTTAATACCTCTAACTCAATAATTCCACGGACGCCAACTCCATCAAGAGACAATACACGAATCCCAGAAGCTCTTGGTTTCAGTCGAATTTTGAAGGGCCAATGTCCAGAAGGCTGAGAACTGCAGCACAAAACGCAACTACCAAGGGAAACTAAGTCCGGATAATCTAAGCTTTTGCTACCGAAATCCTGAATGCAACCACCACATAAGATATGCCCACAAGGGAGGCGAAACTCGGGTCTTCCAAAGAGGCAACCAAAGCAGGTGTTTCTGCGTTCCAAACATCCCAACTTGTCCAATAGTCTTTGCAAGGATACCGAGCCTTCTGTTGCCTGCCAGCATTCGCCTTCGGCTCCCCAGAAAGACGAGTCTCTGGCAGACTGAAGAGTTTGTAGATGGTGCTCAATAGCAAATGATCTTCTCCTATCCTGGTTGATACTACTGTCGTTGATCTGTCGCAAAAATTCAGAGACCTTTTTGCTGATCATCTCAAGAAATGTAAGAGAATCAAAACCTCCAGTCATAAAGGAACCCTCGGCTAAGAATTCTCCATATTTGTCTTGGTGCCCTTTTGCATGGCCAGCTTTTGTGTTAACACATCTCCCTCCCGTTAATAGATGTACGTAACTACATTTCACATATGTTTCCGCGAAGCTCTGGAGAGCCCTGGCGCAACGTTGCTTCATATCGTTGTCGAATACGAATGAAGGATCGTAGATCAATACTTTTAGAAGATTAGCAACCATAATTTCCAAAAGTTTTCCAATAGTCTGACTACATGGTGCATACGCGCCAAATACACTTACCCGCATCTTTTCCCTTGAGCGCATTACGAACCAAGCTAGAGCCCACAGCATCTGCCGCGTAAAGAAAGTTTTTATCGACCCGATCACGTAGACTGCATTGAAGGAATTGCGTTATGTGACTCTCAGCTGTCTCAGGAAGGCCTATCTGACTCCGGCACCTACTAAAATCAAATGGTTCGTTGCTCCTTTTGGCAAAGTGTTTGAAAGCATAGTCGAACAAAATAGAGAGTTGATTGGAGTCAAACTGTTTCCACGTCTTTGCCTTCACATTGTGTACCCTATAACTCTCTTCGCGGATGCACTGGAAGAGAAGTCCAGTTTGTTTGAGGACAGTTTCCGGCGTTCCAAATTGACTATGCCCTATGGATGGAACGTAAAAAACATGAATACTGGAAAATTTTCGCAAGAGCAGATCTTCTAATGTCTGATCATCTTCCTAAATGTGGTTGTTAGCATGCGGCAAAAATATCCAGAGGCAATCTAACCTTTTGAGCCATGGCTCGTAACTCGTTATTCTCTTCTAGTTCTCTATCAATCGAGTCGAAGAAGTCTTTCTTTACTACGTCCATATCCGATGACAGCCACCGTACATCTTCGACCTGAGGTTGATTGAGTATGATGATAACCGCAGGCAAGGCATGTAGGTTCACGGCGTTGTTCGCACCCGCCTCGCCCCACTTTAGCAATTTTATCACCGTTTCCGCGCAGGTTCTGGGATTCTTCGTAACCATACAGATAACTTCACTGAAAAGATATAAGAACTTCGGATAGATGGTTTTTACTGCGGTGCTGCGGTCTAAAGGAGTTCCGTCTTCCGTTTGCAACAAATACTCCCGGCCTTTCCCGTACCACCGACTTTGGTGCCGGGAACTAACTGGCTCTGCGCCAGATGTACCTTCGCAATCTACGTAAAAACAAGGAGATGAGGTGCCGAATGTAATAGGATCTGGGTAGAGGCTAACTTCTCCTGTTGTTGAACTGAAAGCTCCAGCGCCATTAGAAGAACCAGGAACTGGGGCATCGTACTTATCCAAAGCCCCATCTATGCACTTGGCAGAGTCCCAGATTAGAGAACGAACTAAGGATCTAGCTGTTAGCAAAGGTGATCTCGGGGACCACGTATCTACAAAGATAGATCCTTAGACTCACTCAACGTTGATTTCCCGGCTCCCGTCTCACCGACGAAGGACACTAACCTGGGGAATTGGCGGCTCGGACTAGCATGGGCCTTGTAAATAGAGTCTTCTGCTAGTGATGTGAACCTTGCTGTCTCAACAATACGGGCAATACGGTTTGTGTCGCGTTTTTCGATGTGTAATCCGAACCATTTGGCGCCTTCATCCCGTTCAAACTGGGTATGTTGAGAGACATCATCCATTAAAATCTCGCATTTACCAGAGACCCACTTCCATACACTCTGTAGTCGTTTATCTAGTTTGAAGTGTGCTGGTCTTCGCAAGAGATGTCTTTTGTAGCATTCTTCACAATAATCCTCCCCGCAAGAGCACTTCGTCTTGGCAGGCACATCGCACGATGCACACGAAATCTCCGGGTCATCCTCGAAACATATCATGATCACTGATTGATAAGTAAAGGTACTAGGAACCTGACCAGGAGCATCAGTGGTCGCAAGAACGTGAAAAAGAATTGTGACAAAATGACTGTGCCGCGTGGGCATGGGAGCTCTGTAAATAGCCTCTTATCTCGGACCAATCGTCGAATAGGCATGATTTCAGCCTACCAGCGAAAAGTGGGGCACAGTACGGTTGCACACCGGCTTCGAAATGAGGAGTGCGATTACTACAATTGGCGAATGTGGCTCAAGGTGCAGCGCATAGCGAGACCACCCTATAGGCCAGCCTCGCCCAAAACCACGCTGTGAAACATTTGCATTGCTGCCTAGAATTTTGCCGCAATAACCTACCTTGTACACATATCCAATCATGAGGTGCAGACTTCGTCTTAGAAAAACAAAAATCAAGAGTGATGACGACGAGTAATTAAGAGCACTTTGGGAGAATAATAGAAATAACGAGAAGATAGACGATGTACTTGGAAGCTATAAGGCGGGAACTACCCAAAATAAAAAGTGCTACATAGTATATCAACTCTGGATGAATACATGATAACAGGCTTACTTCTTGGTTGAGAGAGTTGTGCAGTACGGGAGTATTAAGCTTGAGACGGATCCACTCTTAAAGGATATCGGTAAGCTGGAAGGGCTATGACGGAAATTATACGAATATTTAATGAGGAAATAAAACACCTGATTAAGTATGAGCAATGGGAGCTTAAGTAGACGGCGTACTGCCTGAGTGGTGAATAATCCAAATCGAAGATGAATCGGCAACGATGGAGCGACACTTCAATGCTAAACTTGGAGCACTAACTGATTAACGACATCGAAAGATTCTACACTTTATAAGATGGCCAAAGATAAGCATGTTCGTATATTAGGCCTGCACTCATTCAATTACGATTAACAGTATTGACCTTTTCACTTCAATTTTACCGAACCTTCGCATTACCGTAGGCAGAGATTTAAAGCGTAGCGAAGTGGGGCACGCCCGGCCAGGCAACGGGCGGGCTCGTGTATTCCAATATTTCTCCTATCTTCTAATCCCTCAACGTTCCTTCCCTACTGTCATACCTCCTGGGTGTTATTCATCAAGTGTTTGTCTAGCTTACGTTGAAATGCGTGAAATAAGTAGCTTTTTGTAAGTTATATCTCGTACCTCAAGAATTATCTTTGTTGTAGAGCTTGCTAATTAATTTGGGGCCTTCTCTAGTGCCACTACCACTCTCTTTTATTTAACTGCTTCGACCCTATACCCCTGCCTCTCTGCCCTAAAGAGACGATCCTTTATTTAGTAATAGTGTACCATAGCACCCGATAGGTGTTCGGTGCTTGGGTGTGCTACATAAAGAATAAAAGTGCATTTAGACGTAATGGAAAGGGGGTATATCAAGAGATTTTTCGCAAGAATGAACAGGATTCCTTTTTCTACGAGGGATTAGGGGTGATTCTTCGTCACCAACTTCTTGGAATTGAAGTGGAATCGATCTATGCAAGTGCAAAGAAAAAGAAAACTGAACCTCAAACAGCGGTGAAAGCTATGGAGATGACGAATGCCTTAAGATCTGATGTACTATCCCGCTAGACTGGAACCAAGAGCACGACGAGCACGCATCACGCTCAGCAGACAAGCTAGAAGATGAAGTCCTTAGTTCTCTACGCTCACACTATGATACAATCTAGACAATTTGGTATCCCACGCCTTTCCCTTGACCACTTAACCAATCCCTTACATGAAGTTCTCCCTCTTAGACTTAGTCCACTCACGGGTGGGCATGCGCTCCCAGATTTCAATCTCACGCGGCTTGACCCACATGGCCTCCGTCTCGGCAACGTAGGGCTTGTAGTAATCCTTGCGTTGAACCTGCCACGTAGTCAGCACAACTTGTTCCCTAACTCCGCACTCTCCTCAAATCCCCTTCCCCATCCATCCTCCTTAACCGCTCTGACCACCACCACCAAGCCGTTTGAAAGGGACCAAGGAACCAAATAGTTAGGAGTATCTGGATGGAAAACCCAGCATCAACTTACCTCGATCATCTCCTGCTTCGTGCAGTTCCAGTTCTGAACCAAGCAGAACGCGCCAGGCGTCTCCGGGTTCTGGAAGACCTCGAAGTAGGTGCACTCGGGCTCGGCCACGACCTTCTCGAACACGGGCTTTAGCGCCGCGAGGAACTTTTCGCCGTTCTCGGGCGCAACTGTGATCTTGATGTGGAGGGAGAGAGGCATGGTTGCTGATATGAGTTTATGTAGACTGAAAGCGGGGTTGAGAGTTATGAGGCTGAGTTGTGAAGAGATGCTTTGAATTGCTTGTGTTTTTGCGGGCTGATGTCTGATAATGCTCTTCTCGACAGTGAACTCAACAGCTCTATATACTCCCACCAGCACCAGCTCCAGCTCCATCTTCCCCAGTCCCCCAATGCCAAAGCACCTTACCTCACGCCCTCATGACGCTTATCCGCTGCGGACTCCGATCAGCATTCCTCCCTCTCCACGGGGATTAGCAGTTTCAAGCCAACCTGCCCTCCAGCACCGCCGCACCCTCACTTAGACGAACCAGCGGACTTCCAAGCATGAATAGGTAAGCAGCTCGGCCCTACTCGCTAACAGGGTTTCCCGTTTCCGAGTCCAGCACCGCCGCCAAGCACAGGCGAATCCCGTGGGAGCAAAGGAAGCAGAGGACATCACGGTCACGATAGTGGCCGTCCCGCGGTGGCAGTGCAGCGCCTCAGGTTTCCGCGCGCTGGGGTAATCAAATCTACTCGCGGCGGCGTCCTCAGTCCCGGCGGACAAAGACGAAGAACGTTGGTCACGGCGCGGAGATACGTACGCACCGAGCTGCCTGGGCACCCCCGTTGAAGCACACGCTAAAAATACACGATGGAAGATGGTGGAGGGGACGGGAGGCGTTTTACTGGTTGGCTGACTTGGCTGGCCTTGCTCGTCCTCATGTCGGCCGTTGCCAAGACCGCTAGACAAGAAACACTAAACAACCACAACACAAAAACGTCCGTCGTTCATCCAACGTTGGCAGCAACAAAGCCCAAGAACGAGAGGAAAAAAAATATCCCAAACACCAAAACTGCGCCCCTCCATCGCCCCGTAGACGCGTTCAGACTTTGCCTCCAAAAAAAAAAGAAATAAAAAATTAGCCCACCCCACAAACCAGGGCGTCCCTCGCCTCCCCTCTCAAATCCACCCCTCCCTCTCCCTCTCCCTCTCTCCCATTTTCTCCCTCTCCCCCTTCATCCACCCAATCCCCCTCCACCTCTCCACACTCCTCTTCCGCCCAGCCCTCCCCTGCCTCTCCCTCGCCGCCTCCAAGCGCGCCCTAAAGCTCACCTCCCCGCCAAGCGCCAACC
>KV749269.1:0-12683 GCA_001692915.1 Glonium stellatum
GTCGCGCTTTGCTGGGTGCGGGGGAGGGGGTTGGCGGATTCCGAGGCGCTGCACGATGCGTGTCATTGAGGGTGTGCGTGGGCGTGGGCGGATTTCGTCCAAGGTGCTGGTGAGGGGGGGTGGTGCTGTTTCGAGTTGGGTGTCGGTGACGTATACGATTTCTATATCCGCATATGCCGTGGAAGAAGTCGTGTTTTGTGCTGCAGCAGACAGCGAGGAGTTTCCCGTCGTCATTGAAGACACGGCAGCCATGGCGCTGGACGGCCGAGATGAGTTGGACGCCCCAAAAATCGACGGGTAGATGAACGACGAAAGAGAGGTCGGAGGTGTAGGTGAGCCAGCAAAACTCATGACACTCTCATTAACGCCATAACTCGCGCTGGTTGTCGTTATCTCACTCAAAGTCGAAGGCGTCATCGGAGTCGGAGTCGAGCCGCTGAACCCATCCGAGTTGGTAACGTACCATATCCCCATCGACTCCGTCGTGGTCTCGTATACCGTCTCTGTTACCGTCGGCTCTGCAGTCATATCTAATGCGAGTTCTTCGCCCTCTGTGACAGAGGCCGGGAGCAGCCATGTCCCTATGTATTCGGTGGTGGTAGCTTGCACCGTGACAGTTACGGTCGGAGGGTTCATGTCGCCATTACCGCCGTCCGAGGAACTTCCATCGTTGGTCGGAGTCAGTGGGAGTGAGGTTGGAGCCGCCGGTGAGGATGGACCAGCACTTTGTCCTGTGGCATCTGCCCTGACAGATACGTAAAGAAATAGGAAAAGATATATGATTAGGGTATACATTATCGCGAATTTAGAATATAGAATGAAATGGATACCGCTTTATAGGTGAGTGGGCTGTAGCTTTGACGATAGGATAATGATGAGTATGGAGCTTCTAGCGGAAGCAGAAGTAATCAGGGAGTGCACGACGCAGATATTTAGTTACGTACTGTCGTGATTGAAGTTAGGGCCATATGACTGTGGTGATGGCGGCTGACCTGAGCTGCGAATGTGAGTGAAGGTAGCGCATACCATCGGTCCATCAGACCGGTGTACGCACATGTATGAAAATGATGGCACTGAAGGCTGTTTTTCAGGATATAATAGTTGCATAAATAAAAACGGCCGAATTTCCGAATACTAATACCTAAAACGTGAAATTACTGAAATGCTAACCGCGTCGCGAATCCACCGATTGTCTCAGCTCACATCCTATTGCATTCGTGAGGCACCGGAATAAACAGCGGAGATTCGCAACAGCAAACTTATTAAATGGGTGTTGACAGTAAACGAGGTCGCGTTACCTTTACCGTCCCTACACGTGTCGTTGCCGGCACTATTGTATGAATCGTACTCGTTATGTGCTTTCTACAGCCTTCATAAGCGATGCTCAGTAACAATTCAACATTGCGAACTCACATGCTTGGAGCGTATTCTACGGTTCTGGTCATATAAAGCGTTGAATAGGTTAATCCAGCGAAAGATCCCAGTGTTGTCTTGCTTGTGGTTTCTGTCTCTATCTCGGTTTCCAGGAGCATCGACGTTGATAGGCTGACTGAAGCCAACGTCGTTGTGATATCCATATGAATCGTCTCAACCATGAGAGTACCCGGACCAGAAACCGTGGTTGTAAGGTCTACATGGCGCGTAGTAGTGGAGGTGACTGTGGTGGTTTGGATATGCCAAACCTCACGATAATATTTGCACCGTAAACTACCATCCTCCAGTACAGTACATAGCTTGCTATCAACACTGGACGGTGTTCTGCCACTCGTGAGGGCCTGCCATGGGGCCATGTAGTATGTGATTATCGTTTTGATCGCTGGTGCTGGAGTAGCTATAGCATTGCTGCCCATAGCTGAGGAGGGTGTTTCCAGGCTGTAGCCGAAATCGCTGGAAAATGTGACCTCCTGGCTGCATTGTGATATTTTGATCTGAGTAGCTAGGCCGGTGAGGGTAGTCGCGCAAACCGTCGTTACTGTTGGGGTATAATATGTTGAACATGACCCGTTTCCTGCCACAATCATCGAGTAGTTGAGATATGGAGGCCCCATAGTCGTAACTGGTACCAATGCTACTGGAGGCCCAACACACATTGTCATTTGGGGGACGAAGGTTGTCACCACCTGACTCTGCTCCGTGACTTTGACTGGTGCGGCGCCTGGGGATGGAGTAATAATGGTATAAACCGTGTTCGAAGTAATGAGGTTTGCTTCAACCGCAATGGGTTCGACTTGGCGTTTCCATTCTCCATGTCTATTTTCTAAAGCCTCAGCTGCTTCATGCCTAAAACGCTGCTTGTGGAATTTATTAGCTGATGTTCCGACGACCAAAGAAAATGCGTAAACGACGAAATGTATAACCGAAGTAGAGATATACATCCTGCTGGACGCTTATAAGGAGTATAGTTAGAAGAGAAGGTATGAGGAGTCATCCAACCTGTCAAGTCGTGGGACAGTTAAAGCTGTAGGATGTTTTCCGCAGTGCATTCCTGGTTAAATCCAAACAAATCCTCAAAGGAATGTTGGTGTTCAGGAATTTGATCATTGCATATATAAATAAATGGAACAACGCGAGACACTGAATTATTGCAGTGATTTGCAAAGTTTCTAAGGAGGGTAATGTTAACACGCGACTTGGAAGCCGTCGAAAGTCCTATTGGCTCAAAAAGACCGGTCCTCTTGGCGCAGCCAAGTAGAACATATTTTATTGTCTGACAGAAGCATTGCCCAGGCGCATGTTCGAACTCCGTCGCCGATATATGTCGGATAATGGAATATTGACGCGCTGTTAGAGCATCTATCCAATATTCGGTGCGCTACACGTACTCTTTGTAGTACTGTGAGGCTCGTCTGAGGATGTGGGTGTTTTACAGGGTTGACGTCGTTAGAAGCTTGCTAAAAGTACGTGTTTTGCAATACAATGGAGTGAACGCCCTTCACGCCTTTTCTGCCTCTAATTGAGTTGGTTCGTTATTTTAATCTTCTCCGGAGTTTAAGTTGCGGGGTTTTGATCTCGTAAGACTTTGCTGGATTGTTCTAGATTCTTGGCATGAATTGTAGCGGTGGGTAACGACTCTCGGTCAATTCAAGGTCCTGTTGGTTCTAATGAGTTTCTAGTAGTGACTTCAGACACTCGCCCACACTTACGTTGCGTGATGAGAGACGGTGGCTTCTCATACATCAGTGATTGTTGATAGCCCGTACGAGATTCTGGATTACTGCGCAATGACATACGGATAAGAGTAGTAGATTGTGTGGCTTCAATGCTTCGGGAAAACTTCAAGGTTTACGCCGCGCCACAAGCGCCAAAAGCATAACTAAATCACTCTAGTTTCTCCGTACTTAAAAGCCATCAAACCATATCTTCCCCTCACACGTCCACCGCCATAGACAAATAAAAGCCCGGTATGTCGTCAGATAAACAAGCTCCAAGCCCAAATATTGCCAAGTCTCTTAGTTTTTACACAACCCCAGGAAATCCATGTCGCCACCATACAACTCCGAGGCTCGATGCTTGTGTGTGTGAGTGTGCTGTTCCCCACAATGATACAGTAACCGTAGTTAGGTATCTACATAGTACAAAAAAAGGTCGCTAAATGCTGAAAAACTGGACGTATGCCGAGGAGGAGGATACAAGTCGTAGGAAATTCGTTATAATAATGCTCTTTTCTCATTTTCTGTGCTGCTAGAGCCGGGGTCCTTATTAAAATTCCCCTCGGCTGTTGACCAGGCACGCAAATCCTTCTCTCCGCCAGGTAGCCGTACGGGATTTCTGCGTTCGTAGGCTCTGTTGATCCTAAAGCATTGTCAATATCTGTCATAATGTGAAGTAAGTTAGTGAGGGGTAGTCCCACCAGCTGATGGTCATATTGATGCACTCCGCGATGCAAGCCAGGACAATCGCCACGATGATGATACCCATATAGAATAGACTGGAACCGCTAGAAGGCGGATCCGGAGCCTCCTTCTCCTTCTCTTCGCGACAGATGATCCTGTCGCGTGGCCCTCCTGTCGGTGCGCTGCGAGGTGGGTCGTGCGGATTGATAATGGCATGCGAAGCCAGCTCCATTAGCACACCTGTAGGCAGCGGTTTCAGCTCATCGTACAGCGACGTTGCCCAGTCTTCTTTCTCGACAAGGTCAGCAAAGTAATTTTGGTAGGCCACGGGGTCGACCAGACGCCAGCGCTCTAGCTCGGGACCAAGTCGAGAGCAGCGATCGTTGCGTCTTGAGGCATCCAGAAGGGCTGATGATAGCGTCCAGGGGATGGACTCGTCAATCGACACGCAGCGACAGTTTGTTCGTGCGGGTGCGGCAGTTGCGGGAATGGAGATTGATGCCAGGGAAAGATAGGCTACCCAGAAAGCGAGGGCGATCATCTTAGCGTCGCCGTGGTGTGGAGAGGTATTCTAGTTGTTTATTAGAAAAAAAAGGTCTTCTCAGGTATAGTGACGGGGAGAAAAGGGTAACTAGGAAGGAGGGAGAGGCGTGCGCGTACAAAAAGCTTGGTTAGATGGAAGCTTTTGATTGTCAGATTTGATTGACGAGAGATAATAAACAATCAAATCAATCTATACGATAATGCGATGGAACAGTGCAAACCCCAATATACGAGTTAAAAACGGACACGGTGGGCGGTGCTGACAACAACAATATATAAAGAAGAGCAAAGCAGCTGTGCCACCATAGTCCTGGCGAAGGAAAAAGAAGCGAGGCAAGGGAGGAAGGAGATTGGGAGTATTAGATGTGTGTTGAACTATCCAGGCTGGACCATAGGCTGGACCACAGTATACCAAGAGAAGTGGTTCGCGAGCTACGAACCAAGCTGGGATCGAATGTCACTTGGTGGCATGTATGGGTGGCATGTATGAGGCCGCCAGTGGTCATTATGTAGGGGCAGCAGCCGAAAGCGGCAGAGGCCGAGCGACGTCGAAGGCTGCGCTGCGCCCATTCATGTCGCGCAATACCAGCACGGCCTGCCGATATTGCACGTGTACCAGGACCAAGCAGAGGCCGGCAAATGTCAGCATAAGCCAAGCCAACAGACCACCCAGACAACCCAGACAACCCAGACAACCCAGACTATCCCGCTTCACAACAAGCTTGCGAAGAAAAAGGGCTGAGGCCGGACTGCAGAGTGCAATTCCTACGAGCTGGGGATCCGGTGCAACGGTTGAAATGGGAGGGGCTGAGAAGCGTTAGGAGGCACAGACTGCCAGACGGCCAGACGGGGGCAAGGCCATCGGTCGTCTTGCAGCTGTCTGCAGCTGTCAGCTCGACCATGCGCAAATCACCCACCACCAACCGCTGCCTTCCAGAAGAAGAGAAATGGCACACGATAGGGGGATGGTATTACCGCGTCCGAGGCTGAGCGCCTCCAGATCCAGTTTGAGCTGCTCGGATCGAGCGTTTGGGGAATGCCAGCACTTTAGCCATAGACAGATGGTCGCATCAGCTTGTCGCCCATGCCGTGTATCGAAGCACGAGAGTCACCCCTAGCTGCTGCTAGTCACGCCCACTCATGGCTTCGGATGGGCCCGCACACTCCGTATATCAGAGCCCTTTTCACTCTCCTACCTTCTGCTTCTATCCATGTCTCTACCTACTCGGACACAGCTCCGCCATTGCAGCCTCTAGCGGAAGAACGCCGCAGACTAGAGAGCCATCAAGTAATCAAGTAATCAAGTAACGATACAACCGTGGCTCCACCCGCCGTCCATCGCTCATCGCCCATCGCCCATCGCTTTGCTCGTATACTCTCACACTTCGAGACCTGAAAACATCGCTTTTCCCTTACTGGTCCAGCCCTGTATCCTTGTATTCTTCCACTCCGCCACGCGGGAATACTCCGCCACGCGGGGATCCTCCGCTCTCCTCGGTCCTTTTTCGCGCCTCCGGAACCTATCTGAAAGAGGGAGGAGATTAACCGCAAAATCACTCTTAGCATTATGCATTGCTTTGGCTCAATTCCCTTCACGGTCTTGCTCTGCCACGCTTTTCCCAAGAGGAGAAAAGGTCGTGGATTCTGGACGAGCTGGCTGCCTCCTTGGTAAGCCCCTGACGCTGCTACCGTGTTACCGACTCCCCCTAGGCATCAGAAACTACTTGCATAGATTGGTATCCTATCGCGCTGTCTTTGTACAGCATGAGGAAATAATGGCTCATGGCGCCTAACTTACCATTTGCGCATCCCGGCCTGAGCCGTCTTCCAATCGCATGCCTTTGTGAGCCAAGGCCATCGAAGAGGCAATTTAGGCCCAAGCTGTCAGAAAAGCTTGCTTCGGATTCTCCTACCGCCAGTGAGCTGGTCCCCACCCGTTAAGCTCAACAATGCAGGGTGTAAGCATTGTGGTTGGAACACTGCAGAAGCTTGGTCGCACTCTCTTTGCTTGCGCCCTTTTCGAGTCCACTGCTACGGTTACGTGCATTACAACGTCTGTGAACTTTTTTACAGCTGACTGTATCCACAATAGAAAGTATACTACACTCCTGTTTGCTAGACTAACTAAGGGCCATACTGGGTATTCCATGCCGTCTGATCCTTCTTTATGTCCATCGCGACCTTAGCTGTAGATCCTCACTCCTTCAAAGCTGAGTTCTGCCTTGCACTACCGGTCGTAGTCGTTTCTAGCGTGTCCTGTTCACGTGCGCTAGTGTATCAGATCTCACGTGTCCCACATATCTCGCTCGCTACTCCTTGGCTGCTTACTGTGAGGATCAGCCGGCCGTTCACAAGGAATCCGAATTCTCGTGTCGGCTTGCCAAGACTTCCATACAAGCCGGAAATATCGCCCTACCACGGGCCGAGTTTCAAAGACACCGCGCCAAGACTCCGATGAACAGTCACATAGCGTCATTAAGCCATCATTATGATATCTACCTGGACCCTATCGTGCTATCATCGACATCGGTCAAGACAACGCCGGTGTTCGTGTTCAGTCAATCTGATACCCGTCCCATACTAAATTTCCGCATCGTCGCTAGTTCACTAGCAGTCCGGGGAAAGAAAAGCAAAACCCAACTAGCTCAGAGAGAGGCAAAAATAAAACGCCAAGTCATGCCGTCGTGTCGTAAAGCACAGTGCGCAGTGCCAGACCTCGCAATGCAACCCATGCTTAGAGAAATAACAGAAAGGGGAATAGAAAGAAAAATCGTCTACCAAGCCACAATCGCTAGGCAACTATCCCTTCGTTCTGAGCTAGGTGATCATCCCCCTTTATGCAATGCCGTGCTCTGCTGTATACCTCATTCCATCTTTATCCTCATCAATTCTTCCAAAGTAAAATACCACCTATCTTATCAACAGGAAGGGGAGCCGTGAACCCATAGAGTACACGGCGTCAAAATTAAAAGGTGTCAAAGTATGTAGCATGAAGGGACTAAAACCGCTCCATCAAGTTCTTCCGGACCGTCCACATGCGCGCCCGCTTGCCGTAAATATACATCGGGATAGTGAACAGGAGACACGCCATCTGGATGCCTCCGACGGCTAGGAAGACCTTCTTGGACCCGTCGGACTCGAGCCAGTGCGTGAAGAAGAGCGAGAAGACGAGGCCGTGGAAGACGTCTGTTTCACTGATTAGCATAGTGCCCTAACTCGAACATATCCTCTCTTCCAAATTTATTCCTGGTGAATCTCCCTCTTCCTCTTCCTCTCTTGTGGTAACACGAAGGAATAACGGGGTAACTTACTCTTGCTAAAATTCAGCGTCACAAGCGCCTCGCCCGCATACTGCCGATAGCTATCCACGCAAAACGTAATCGCCGTCGTACTCCCCAAACTGCACCCAAAGCTAATGACACCAAAGAACACCGTCGGCACGATCCAGCGGTCCCGCTCCTGCGCGCTCCACCCAAACCCCATGAGGCCGATAGTCGTGCACACAGCCACAGGGATTGCCATGACGAGGCGGAACTCGGGCTCGTAGATGCCGCCGTTCTTGCGGCTCATGTAGCGCACGATGAGATCCGAGACCTTGCCTGCCACCGCGGTGCCGAGCACGCCGCCGATGAAAGGAGAGAGGTAGACCAGGCCGGTCTGCAGCGCGGTGAAGTTGTAGCTGGCCTTGTTGCGGTAGACGGCCGCGACGGATTCGGAGAGAACGATCAGCCAGCCGATGGAGAGCGAGTAGACGAGCGTGCTCCAGAGGACGGACGGGTAGGCGAATAGGATGAACGGCCTGATCATTACGCGTAGCCAGCTCTCCTTGGTTAGGCGGCCGTTCCATGGCTTGAGGGTGCTGATGAACGACTTTGGAGGCCCGGAGCGGTAGTAATCGGTGTAGGCAAATGAGCGCTGGTCTTCGGACATGACGGACGGCGTAGATTCGAGCTTTGGGAGGCCGGGAGAAGGAGCATCGTGCCTTCGAGAGGGACGCTCATCTTCCGGAAATTTTACAGTAGCTCGGGGCTGAGCAGCCGTCGAAGAATGCTCTGGAGCACCTTCAACGGGCTTTGCGGCTTCGAGATCTTTAGTAGGTGAGGCTCTGTTGAGGCTGAAATAATCTTGCTCTTGTGCCTTTTCGGAATAGTACGGCGAGTTCAGATTATGCAGATCAGGAGTCTTTGGTGCACCGCCTTGTGGTTCAACTCTCCATGCTTCTGAGTGATGGGGGTTGAATGGTTTGGGTGCCAAGATTGCATCCAGAGTTGGCCCTTCATGGTCTCCGTCTCTACCGCGTGAATGAATTGTAGGAGGTACGGTAGGCAAATCTTGCGCATTCTTTTCTTCTTTCGAAATGCTTTCCGGAGCGAATCCTACATGAGCGTTCTTGTGGGCGCGTCTTTGAGCAATGTTTCCAATTGGAGACGGGATAGCACTTGTAGGGTCATGGGTGTCAACAGTACCGTCTCCCGCAGAGATCCGTTGGTGATGGAAAGGGCCAAATGATGGTAATCGGAACGGACGATGTCTCCCAGGACTTGGGCTCCTATTTCTATGCTGCTTGCGTGGGCGAGGAGTCCGATCCCAGAAGGTTTCCGGTACGAATAGGAATAGCAGACAGAAACAGAATCCGACGACAATAGCGACAATCCTGCGAAAGTTTAGAGATCGAAAACTTGAGTTACTGTACGCATGTACTTACCAAAAAACCCATCTCCAACCCAATGACTGAATGATAACTGCACTCACGAGTGGGATGAGGTTCTTCCCACCTAATAAAAGCAGTGTATAGATGCCAAGGCGATACGCTCGCTCATGCAGAAAGAAAATTTCGGCTACAGTGGCAGAAGGAAGGCATTCTACAGGGCTAACAGCTATTCCTTGAAAAATTCTAGCAACGACCAAGGACGGATAGTTAGGCGATAAAGCACACCACACAGATGTGAGCAGGAATATGATAATCGCTACCAGATAGACTAGTCTCTTGCCGAATAATATAGCGGTTGGAGAGGCAATAACGCTTCCAATTCCAAGCCCCATCATATACAATCCAGTGGTGAGGGCGACGCGAGGAACAGATACATTGTAAGTTGAAGCCACGTTGTTGAAGCCGGCTGCTAGGATGGGAGTCATGCCTCCTCCCACCATGCAGTAGAAGCCAAGAGACAGGAGAGCCACATCTCGTCGCAGTGTAGGCCAATTTAGAGGGTCATTCATGGAGTCATCAGGCTGTGGTTCAAGGATGAATCTGCCATCCTTTGTTTTCTTCTTTTCTGGAATCACGGATCTTATGGAATGTCTAGATACGCTTCGTAGCGAGGGAGGATATGGAGATGGCAAGGAAGAAGCGGAAGTGCGCGCTTTGGCATGTTGAAGACCGAGAGGCTCGTTACGGTCGTGAACATTGGATAGGAGCAAAATGGAACCTGGAGAAGTTGAGGGTTAGCATGGGCTCTATACTCGTTGGCCGTGGGCATCATTGTCGCACTGCTATAGCACGCAGAAGGCATAACATACCAGGAACCTCCTCGGTTTCAGGATCGTTCAAAACCCCAAGGCTCCACTTTGCTGGCCTCGAGACTGCTTTCTCATCATCGTCCGAGTTTGTCTCCAAGCTGTCGTTGTTATCAACAGGTCTTTGATTTCGCCATTTCGAGAACATGACGGCGAATCAGATGGGTGTGTGGGTATGGTCGGGTGTTAGGTCAAGGGATTCGGGCGGAGGGGGGCGAGGTGCTGAGGATGAATTGCAGAGATGTAAGCTGAAGATATTATGACTGGTCAAGCATCGGGCAAGATTGATTCCCCGTCGGAGGGGGTTGTGGGCTGAAATAAGGTCGCGATGTAGAGTTAGCGGTAGGGTGGGAGGGGAGAAAAAACAGGTGACAGAGGAAGAGAGAGATGTGGGATTAGCCATGGTCAAGATATATAGAAGACACGCGGTAGTTTAGGTAGTCTCAGCGTCCGATAGAGAGGGCACCTGTCATGGTAGCGAGGCTCAGCATGCCCACAGGCCCATAAGGTAGCTACCGGCGCTCAAGACGGCGCTCGGACCTTGTATGACATCTTTTTGCATGCATGCATGCGATCTGCCCCAGCATGCTGTGCCCGCAGTGGCCGCACTGGTCGCACTGGTCGCACTGGTCGCGCTGGTCGCACTGATCCCCACTCCGCTATCTTCGGAGGCAGACATACATGCAGACATGCAGACATGCAGACATGCAGACATGCAACTGATGCAAGAGAGACTCAAAGTCGCACACGATCGTCTCCCACACTCTCCCACACTCTCCCACAGCCCAGTACATGGCCCCGAGGACTCGCGCCCGAGACGAAGACCCAAACGCGCCATCCGCTGCTGTGTCCCACACCGCTTCGCCGGGCCCCTGCCTATCAATCACAACAGCTGCCCGCGTGAACAAGGCGGTATCGCGCATGGCAGCTGGCTGTTCATCTGACTTGTGCCGCAACCATCTCGGCCCATATTTCTGCCCTTCTCTGCCCATTTCTGTCCAGCGCGCAAGTGCCTGGGGACCGGCGATAAGGCCTCTTCGCCACCTATTTCTTCACCAACAGCTAATAATTCTCCTTGAAGTGAAAGGGCACGCAAGAATCTTCGTCGCCTTCTTGTGCCTGTTTGTTTCGGAACGCCTTGCCTTCTCTTGATTGGCCGTGGCTCAATAAGGGGTCCAGCTTCCAGAAGCCTTAAAGAGCCGCGCTGTTGGTGTCCCCGCCACCCCGCGCGAGGCCAGCCATCCGTGCTGCGTTACCCACTCGTGCCACTTCCCCAGATTTGTCCTTCGGTCGGCACGCGAGACACACATTTGCCAAGCATGCTGTGAGAGCCCGTCAAGCCCGTCAAGCCCGTCGAGCCCGTCGAGCCCATCCAGCCCATCCAGCCCATCCAGCCCATCCAGCCCCGTCGAGCCCAACCTCAGACTTATCCCAACGCCACGAAAAGGTACGCGCTACCAGCAAGTCCACGAGTTCGCAGAGTGGGTTTTGCATCACATGCAGGTCACGCTGGGGAAGCCGGGGAAGCCGGTGACACAGCCGCCTGAGCTGTGATTCGTCTCCGCCTAAGCCCGGCCTGTACCATCATCCCACGGCCAAATAATATTACCCTTCAGCTTTCCCTATACTGGTTGAGAACTACGCTGGCTATCACCGTGGGTTTACTGACTATGCGCGAACGCGCTGACATTCTCCAGCCCAGACCCGCCGCTTTTGATCCAAATGATCTTGTTCACAGCCATGGCTTTCGTAAAGTTTCTATCGCTCTTTAGTTGCAGTCCTACTAGGCCGTGGAAGCTCTTTCTGAGGAATCTATTGAACAGAGCACCAAAGGCAAATTAATCGCTTGCGCAGATTCTACACGAATAGTAATCACCTGATCTTACGAAACTACCAAACCACCCAATTATTTTCCATCACACATCTGAGATTGCATAGCCCGGTAGATCACGACTAGAGGCTACGGAGCCGCAGGACCCTGACAAAATGCGGCAGGCCACTAGCAATAGGCATTTGTTTCTATTTTCGTCTACACTATTGCTTTCTAGGTCTTAGCTTGCTCTATTTTCGGTTATCGTTCAGTTCACTTCAATCGGTTAATCCAACGCGGAGGTCTACTACGGGATCCTCGAAATCTGATGCCATGGTCTATATTTTGAATTTCTCCAAAATGCGACATCACTAACCACTGTCTTACTTACCAATAGTCCTATATCATTGCTGGGTTCCGATTGGCACGCCAGCTCCACTTAATAAATACTCTAGTGGGTTATGGGGAGATTCTGCCCAAGTAGCAGTACGAAACGGCATAGACTCGAATGAGACCCTACCCGTACAAATGCCGAAGGGATTTTTTTTTTCCTCGCACTCAGAACACCTCCGCGAGAACGTTAAAGACGAACAAATCACTGAGTATCTTGGAACGCGCGACCACATGATTCAATTTGATCGGGAGACGGCCAAAGGCTTGACAAGGAATGACGAACTGGCCCCTAAATTGAAATTCGACGCTTCCAATATGGCTTTGAACATATAAAAGCTGATGGTAACGGCACGAGGTGAAACAAATAATTACTCAAGCAAACATCCCTTTGTCCGCAGCGCAAAATTCAGAGAATAACATAAGGTAAGTGTGTCAAATATTGCATATGAATAAAGTGCAGAAAAAAAACCATACTTCTTCGAGTAACACTCCCACTCCCAATAAACAGCTGTAGACTAGTCACTACGCGTCTGGTGCAGATTGTTTGTTGAGAGCAAGATAATCTCTTATTGAAGCTCCGTGGCAGG
>KV749273.1:0-20922 GCA_001692915.1 Glonium stellatum
TAGGGGTTTTTACTAGGGGTTTTTACTAGGGGGATTCACTAGGGGGATTTACTAGGGGGATAGGAAGGAGGGGGAAGGGGGAATGGGTTTTTGCTGGGTGTGGGTTCGAGGCATTGATACCTGGCTTTGAGGGTTTTTTTTTTTATTTTGGGGTATTTTTATGCTTTGGGAATGCTGGGCGAGGGGGAGGGGCTTGGGATGGGTGGGTGTGTGGATGATTATATCAGATAGTTTCGAGTTAGGACGAGCCGTTTAGCTTGAATGGATGGATGGGTTGTTCCTATGTCCTTTGCGTTATCGGCTGAGGCCTTTCGTTTTATGTGGAGGGGTTGGGGGTCGGTGCTCGAGTCACAAAATGCTTAGCACGGTTCAGTGTGTCGTGATGAGGTCTCTGAAATGATTACCCAGAAGAAGCTACTCTGGTGGGCTTACACGATTTCTCCGCTCCTCTAATTTCCGTTTTATATATCGAAGAAGAGCTGGCACAATTTCGAATAAGAACGTAACCAGGCCGCCAAGGAGAGCGTATGCCTGGTCAGAGTCCGAGATGGACTGTGGAGCACAGGGCATGAAGAAACAGGACTGCGAAGGAGAGGATCCGAGCCGAAAGTATGCTTTGAAGATGTAACAGACGCTTATGAAGGGTATAGACAACAAGAAGAAGATTGACCCGGACCACCAAACGCAGACAAAACATCCCCGGATCGGGACGCTCACGGGCACACCCGGCGACCCTCGTTCGTAGGCCGGAAAGCCGATCACTTTTATGCCGGGAACTTTCACGGTAAACATTCCTATCTTGACTGTCCGCCGTGGGATAGGCGGGTATGTGATTGAAATAGTAGTGGTTGTTTGACCGGGTTGTCGCCGCAGAGTACAATGCGGCATTAATGAGTATAAAAAAAGCAAGTTGCCGACAGGTTTTAGTGCTATAAAGTAGAATAATATCAGATTATATGTAAAATGGCCGCAGCCGCTCATCCCGTGCCAATACAGTGCAGGGACCCTATAGTCAGGGATGAAGTTGGCCATAAACATTAGCGAGATGAACGGAAGCAGGAGTCCGATAGTTATTGTTCTCAGCCGTTGTATAGGAAGATGCTCGAACTGAGAACATATGATTAGCTGCAGCAGAGCATGTGCGTAACCCCAAAAGACAACCGTATAGGCTGCGCCGATTGAGCCCCTCTCCGCGTCGAGAACTTCTGAACTGGCACCGCTCGCCGTCAAAGTGCCCAGAGAATAGCAGAGATGGATCAGGTCGGCGGACGCCCAGGCCACTCCGAGCAGAAATAGCCAAGTATTCAAGTCGAACTTGGTCCGGGGATGACTGGCCAGGCCAATCCAGGATGCTGCCAGAGTTAAGAACCATCCTGCCCAGGCACCAGGCCCGTAGAAGCCGCTGACGCGAGATATCCCCAGAGGGTCAGGCGGTGCCGAAGTGACCGAGAGGTTCCCAGACACTGACACCCCCGAAAATACGCAAACTAGCGGGTGTAGTAAGACAAAACTATCCCCTGGCACGTCATCCATTTTTGTGCTTTTGTCAAGGCCTAAAGGGTCAGCCGTATGGAAAAGCGCGTCGAGAATAAGTGAAAGTAAACAAGGCTTCGAGAAGCGACGATGAATATAAGAATGTCGAGAGAAGACATAGCCAGCCTTCCTAGAAATATGTGGACTAATGCCGCCTAAGGCTCTGCAGTCCGCCTTGAAGTCAACCTAGCGGGACGTTTATGGCTGTTCCCAGACCGAACCGACCACCCGGTTCGGAGTACCATCAATAAGTGGCAGAGTGGGGTTTTCGCATATCAAATAACCTTTTGATGATTCCTTAGAAATCTACTCGGGGGTTGAAAGGAACGATGATAGGCAGTTATATAGCGCTCCGAAGGAAGTAAATGGGAACAATGTGCCAAGGACGGAAAGCCGGTGGAGCCGATGATGCAACCATCCAAAAACATCGTGATCAGACCTTCCGCGTCTTCACCTTGGCTCGAACAATCGACTCAATCGGCTGCTCCTCTCTCCCCCAATCGCCACAACCATGGCTTTGTATAGCTCACCAACTCCATTTGTATGTACTCGATGCCTCCTTCGTCGCGCTTCTTCCCGTTCTCGCTTCAGCGCCATGGTCTCGCCTCGCACTCGACGTAATGCAACCTCAGCCGCCTCGCACCGTTACAGCACCTTTAAACCTATTCACAAGTACAACCGGCTAGAGGACAATGCAGCTACCCCATCTCGCCGAACATATTCGAGCCAACCAAATCCTCCGAAATCACTACCTCCCGCCGGCACCGCTGAGCTTTTCCACCGTCGCTTGATATATCTCTCTGGCCCAGATGCTCCTAAATTCTTACAGGGCCTTACTACGAATAATGTTGACCCCAAGGCGACTATACCGTGGTACTCTGCCTTCCTAGATGCGCGTGGACGCATGATGTGGGATTCATTCATTTACCCAGACCCATCGAACGAGGCATCGACATGGGCTTGCTTCATTGAAGTAGATGGCACCGAGGCCGACAATCTATTCAAGCATTTGAGGAGGCACAAACTGAGGTCTAAAATTGAGATACGATTGGTGGAGGAGGCCGAGGCTAGCGTGTGGGCAGGCTGGCAGGACAACGGCGCTGCTGAGTCTGAACCTCACTCTTCTAGTCCAGGCTATTCCGCGAGTGATCTCGCTTCATACAAATTTGCTCTTCACGATCCTCGTGCTCCCGGCTTTGGCTGGCGCGCTGTCCTTCCAAAGTCAGGCCTTGGAAGCGGAAGCTCAAATCCTTCGGATCTCCTATCGTCTAGAGAAGCAAGCGATTTGCCTGTAATAGACGTGACATCTTACCATATACGGAGATACCTGTACGGTATTCCTGAAGGACCAAAAGAAATGCCTCCTGCGAGTGCACTTCCAATGGAATCGAATGTTGATCTTATGCACGGAATTGACTTTAGGAAGGGATGCTATGTTGGACAGGAACTGACAATCCGGACCAAACACACTGGGATAGTTAGGAAAAGGATTTTACCAGTGCAGTTGTATCACAGAACTGAGGGAGTATCAGGAGCATTGTCTATGGCGAGTTATGACCCGAATTGGAGACTTCAAAACACAGGAGAACCAACGCAGAATAAGCATCCTCCTACAGGGACAGATATCAAACAACTAGATGAAGATGGCGCAGCGAAGAAAGGCCGCGCTACGGGTAAATTTCTTACAGGCATTAGTAATATAGGACTGGCACTTTGTAGGCTCGAGATGATGACCGACATCAAGGTCAGTGCTGAAGGGGGTAACTGGAGGCCAGGCATGGAGTTCGGGATGCAATGGAATAAAGAAGGCGCAGAAGGAGAGCATGAAACCGTTCGAATTATGCCAATAGTGCCTCAGTGGCTAAGAGATCGCGAACAAGAGATGAGGGAAAAGTCGAAAGGGAAAAGAAACGAATAGGACAAATGTATGTCGCCAATATAGTTGCATGGTAAAGATTGCAATGGTGATACAGTATCCATTACCATTCTCAGTTTCTAAATACGCCATGGTGGCTTGGACTATGGACGACGTCAACAGGGGCTGTGTGCGTTGCGGCTGTGCTGCAATGACACGTGACAAACGTCTCACTTCAGCCGCCCGCGAGCGCCGACTTCATCCACCGGACTTGACACTCGAACTTCAATTCAGGCAGCTCTCTATCACTACAGACAGTCTAACTTTCTATTCGAGTTGTGTTACCTTGTATAACATTATGGCGACAGAAACATCCCAGCAGCCCTCACACCATGCCCCCCTTCTATCCCGCATTATCTCACACCTGCGCCCCAAATCAAAGGCTCAAATCCAGGATTTCCCCATTGACCCTCGGCCACCGTTACGCCCCTATTCTCTTCCTCTTGTTTTGTCCCAGCATACCCCAAATCTTGCTTTTCAAGGCTGGACCACCGTCTCATTTCCAGTGCCCAGCTCAGAATGCCCATCACAGCACCCAGTCCACCGTGGCTTCGAGAATCTCTTTGAATCCAGCAAAGCGTTTTTCGACCAGCCATTTGAAGAAAAAGAGAAGTGGAAGACCAAGCTCGGCTCCGAGGAAGGTTGGTCAAGGGTTGAGGGCGAGAAGGAATTCATCACCATTCGGACGATTGAGGGTACGCCCGAGATTTTGAGAGATGCTGCGAAGCAGTGCTGGGCGGCAGCAGGGGATCTAATGGACGCAATGCTGGGGAGGGTGAGTGAGAGCTTAGACATGGATGGCGGCGAGGGTGAGGGCGGGTTAAGGCAGTTTGTGGGGCCGTGTAAGAGGTTGGGAGAGATGAAGAGGGACAGGACGCCGACTATGTTGAGGCTATTTCGATATGAGGGTGATGAGAGCAAAATCGTTGCAGAACGTAAGTCTAAATCAGCTCTTCTATCTTAAGTTTTTCTTCATTTTACTTGCTCATTCATGGCTATGTGCATGTCTAATTCTTCGCTCACGTTTTGTCATGTATTTGTTTAATAAATCCTTCATACCCTCATTCCCATTTACACGCTGACACCCCAACAGCGCACAGCGATCTAGGCCTGCTCAGTATGGTCATGGGGGCCACTCCAGGTCTAGAAGTCTGGGATATTCCGTCTAAATCCTGGTTCCCAATTGAGAAGACCTATCAACAACCCTCGGCATCTTTACTTGTCGGTCGGCAACTTGAACGTCTCACGAACTTCCGCTACCGTGCGGGAGGTCATCAGGTGCGGTCTTATGGTGTTCCAACAAGCCCTCCGCCATCACAACCTTCTGATCCAAAGAAACACAACTATCGTTATTCGATTGTCTTTGTCCTCCGCGCACACAGCCCGGTAGCTATAGACACAGACGCTTTAACTACGCCAGTTACTGGGGATTTCCACACGCCGATTAAAGGAATCACGGCGGGGCAGATGTTCGAGCAGATCCGGGGCGCTCATTTCAATATTAACACTAATTTAGAAGAAAGGGATAAGCAGAAAAGACTGCTCATCGAAAGCAGGCAAAAGGCAGCAGCGGCGAAGGGAAGTGGATAACAACTTAGCAAGCATACAAGGTCACGTTACAAACAACTCTCTTAGACCAACCCACCGCCAACGAGTCCGTATCAAGATATTCTTGTACAAACTGTCCTGCGCTTTTATTTTATCTGATTCCTCATAAGCTGGGTCTGAATAACGGAGTTGGAGTTTTTTGGATTGTTATACCTGCACGCCTGTTAGCGAGGAGGAACGGAGCTTAGCGATAGATTTTCTGTATTTGAGACCATCTTAGCTCGTTGTTCAAGGTGATGAACTCTCAAAATAAGTTTAGGCCGCAACTGACTACAATATGAGATATGTTGCGTAATTCAATTTCTCACAGCGCTTTCATTGTTGACCGTGCGCCAGCATTCTCTGTGGACCATGATACAGTAAAACCTCGTTATTACGATACTTGTTTATAACGATATTTTCTATATTATGATTAAATTCTGCCAATTAATGTTTTTTTGGTATATATTACGACAACCTGACTTCTAATAATATTAAGTTTTACCACTAATATTAGTATAACAATAAAAAAAAAAATCTTTTTACTAATCAATTAGCCATTTAAAGTTCTCTAAAATATATTTTTAATACTAAAAGATTCTATAGTTTTAGGGGGCCTACGGCCGTATCTTATTACGGTAAGCGCCATTGGATTCGTAGCTCGTACTCGTAAAAATACTCCGCTAAGGCGACCTGCTTACGCCGATTCCTTTAATATAACGATACAGTCGGCTGGATAATTTGTACCGTAATAACCAGGTTTTACTGTATTACTCGCAGGTGATACTACCAGTTCATACCAATACCTTCAGGAATCACGTCATAGTAGTAGTCAAACTACTAGTATCAAGCCACAATCAATTTACCTTGAGAGCTAACTCTACTAGGCGCTTATCTCATTTGTGTCTACCCTTTAACGTTGCCATATCACCTTAGATATTCGCTTCGCAGTGCTTTCTACATAGGAGAGTAGGAAATTTATGAATAAAAAGTAAAAAGACAACACTAGTGTCATATTTTACGATTTTGTAAAACACGGAGTAATATATATACAGGGCGAAAAGGCATTACCTCCTACTCCGTTTGCCCGGGACGTAATCTTCATCGTCTTCGTCGTCACTATTATCTTTCCTTACTTTCCTTTTCTTCTGGTTATTTCTCTTAGTAATTTGTTTTTCTCGGGTCTTGATCTCCTGTTCCGTAGCAAAAGGACCAAGTTTAATATGTGCTTGTGGTAACCCAACCCACCAATGTGCGTTTTTGGTGGTACCATCGTCTCCAAATCCCACCGGGCAAGCCTGTCGGATCCCAATCTCGTAGGCCTCTGCTATATCACTGCGCCAGACCAGCTGGGCAATGCCTTGATCGCGGGCTTGTCGAAGAGCACTTAAACCAATGCTCTGACCTTGGATTTGGATGGGTACAACGAAGGTGTTCGTTACCAGTGGCCTACGTCCGACAGCTCGTAAGGATGTAGAGTGTCTAATAGCCTCTATAATCTCTTCGGCTTGCTCTTGAGAGTGTTGGTCCGTTGAACTTACTACTTGGTAGAAGGATTCTTCCAAGCCGCTTTCATTATCTGTATCGCTATTCTTAGACATGGTAGAGTCATTGGAGTTGGCTGTTGGGGTTGCTGACCTGATATAGACTAATTCTTGTGAGGGAGAGTCGTGATCATGCTCATCCCCATATCCGGCCATATCACTCTCCCTAATCTTCTTACTACTTTCCCGGCTTTGGCCAGAGCGTTTATCCCTGCCCTGGCGGTACGCCTCAAATCCCGATTGGCTAACGGCGCTCAGATCGCCATCGTTAGTTGAGTCTTCGTACGGATCGCTCCAAGCTTCGGAACTCGCTTCATCGTCAGTGACAACAAACTCCATGTCAACATCATCTCGTACATAAGTGTCCGATCCATCACTAGATTTCTCCTTGAGCTCATTACCGACACCTTCCCCTAACAGTGATTCAGTCTCCGAGTTATCTCCTCCTAAGGGCCTCTCATTACTTAAACTGGAGACTTCATCTTCCACATCGAGAAACGCGTTGATATTGTTGCTCACTCCTCGCTCATGGGGGTATTCGTTTGTGCTAATTTTGGGACTTGAAGACGTATCGCTACCCCATCCAAGCTGCTTCAGAAGGTCTCTTCTTCTAGCATTCTCTTCAGCCTTAGTTGTTCTTTCTGCGGCGTTGGAGGCTCGCGATATGCTTCTGTTGATGCTAGTTTTAGTATCTGGCACTGACGAAGAGTCACTGTCCCAGTGGAGTTGTTTAAGAAGTTTCTTTCTCTTAATTTCCTCTTTTGACTTACACTTGCTTTTTATAGTTTTTAGGGTTCTCGATCTTTGAGTTTTACTGCCCTTGTTGGATTGCGGGGGTGTTTTACGTCGAATGATGGTCGTCAAGGTAGTGCTGGTGGAGCCTCTGGAGCCTCTGGAGCTATTAATGTTGTCTACGATAGGATTAATTAGCGCATTTTTCATACGTATTCGTTCCGACCTGCGGAGGGGATGTTTAGGGGCCATTTTATTCTTTCGTATGTTGAAGAAGGGAAATTTGCTCACCTAAAATCGGCGGAGCAGCATATATATGCTTTTAGTGGATAATACCGCTATGAAAATAAAAGGCTTTGTGCAATAAGAAGACTTTCAATGAAATATACAATGTCTTGGTGATTTCTATATAAAGGTCTTTGTTCCATTGTGTGAGCTGAATAATGATCGAATTTTCTTTGTTGACTGCTTGACGCGTTCAGATAGTGCTTAGTGTATGTGAAGCTCCGGCAATAATAGCGCATCTCGGAGTGAGAATCAACCTAATTGTGATTTCATCCAGGAAAGGACGAATAATATAGGCCCTGTGTCTATATTCTAGACTGTTCTGTTCAATAATTTGATCAAACGTTTCCAGCCAAAAGCCCTTCAAAGCATTCCTTTGATGAGTGACCCAGAACGCAGGTGGAATGTCTTCAAATTTGTGCGGAAGAGCTGTTCCTGAATCCCTTGGCACGGTCGCAAGGGTACTGGAAGAAATTTTTCAAAGGCAAGCAACGAATCTTCTATCAGTGGGTACGATAGCGGAAGGCTGCTTTAAACTTAAGGAAATGCCACTGGTTGATGAAAACAACGACGCTAGTACGGCCTGACCTGTCCAACCTGAAGCCTAGCGCTCTTACAAACTCTCGCACCGACTTTACTATCGTCGAAACCGAATTTCAGCGTCCATACATCACCCCTTGATGAATAGAGAATTCTCCGTGCTCCAAGTACCGTTGAAGTCGCCTATCGGGCTTTTGTGAGGATGATTCTCTTAAGTGCTGTGACTGGTAGTTTATTGTGTCCCCAATTCCTTCATTGGCTGAGAGTTCAGCCCACCAAGATGTTTTTTGTAGAGTTAAGAGGTTCCCACGACGCCCGGAGGAGATTAATCAACCGACGCTATTCAGGGCATTTTATGGTATGACTACGTGATGAAAGGCCAATTCTTGGATAGAAAAGACCTCCATAGGATAGAGCGAGGAATAGAGGTCACATCTCGAAGCTTCGAGTAATAATTGCATCCATACTTGTTGATCGTATCGGTTCTTCTTTAATACTATGCTACTATTCTTAGAGTATATCCCTAAGCCGGAAAGTTATTATAAGAGACGTAAGCGAAGTTATCCCTGAACCCCTCAATAGCATCTAATTACGTTTTGGTTTGGCTACATTGCGTGCAGACCCTGAAAATAGAAGCCTTTGCCAGAAAATAAAACAGTCCTGAAAAGATACTCCTTCACCCAAGCTCTCTCTCATCTATTACTGTGCTGTCAAGCATGGAGCGTATTTCTGGGACCCACTGTTTGGACAATTTTTTCGCCATCCTCTGACATGTTTAAGCTTTTAGCACTCAACGATCGAATTTCGTGTCCTTTCCATATCAACAGTATTACAAACCCAAAGCAGAATAGCGCAAACAGTGCCATCATGCCATATACCCAACCCAGCCCTACGGTATCAACCCACCCGGATATAAAGAACGGAATGCTTAGTCCAAAGGCAAGACGATATAAGGAAATAACTTGGCTTGCCTCAGCAGAATGGTAGATGAAGCTCTCGCAAGCATAATTTACGATAACAGGAAGCAAGGTAAGAGCTCCGATTGTCAAAAACAAGGACCCAAAAGCCAAGATTATCCAGTGGAGCCGGTAGTGGAGACCAATAGCGGTCAAGGCTAGGCCTAGAGGGCTGAGGATGAACGATGGAAGCCAAAGAGCATGAAGGCGATACTCAGGTTTCCAGGTACCACCATAGCGAGCAGTGAGGTAGAGAGGGAGGCAGTCGCTTATGGAATAGCTGTAGGTGATTGCAAAGGCCAGACCAATCCAGTGGACCATATTAACTATTTCGGTTGTCAGCAAGAGATGTATTGGAGTCTGGTAACTGTGAATGTACAATATGCGTTGTCCTCAACTGTAAAGCCGTATCCGCCAAGCCTCTTCGGCTTTTGTAGCCATATAGGCGTGAGGGAGTTGAAAGCAATGTAAAATCCGAAGCTAACTAAAGCAAAGCCACCCATAGTGACAGCCACAGGCGTTACTGCAATCCGAAATGGAATAGCGGCCATCCTTATCTGTATCAATTAGCTATGATTCAAATTTTTCGAAGGTCTTAACACCCACAATACTGCTCCAGGGCTTTTGGCGAACAACTTTCGTTCCAAAGAAGAATGTTGCTAGTCTGTTTTGGAGAAAGGTTTTCGCTGGTTTGGCATTTACTGCTCCGGGCGTGCGGTCGTAACTGGTATCTTCAATGAATAAGAAAACACAAATGGCTGACACAGCGATAAGAGCGACGCTCCACCAGTACTCGGCTGGCCAGTTTGTTTTGGCTGATATGAATGCAGAGAAGGTAGGGCCTACTAATGTCCCGAAATCTAAAGACATATGAAATGCTGTAAAGGCACGTCCTCGTTGGTGAAGGAAGAAGATGTCCACTAGTATGCGTGGCCCTAGGACTGGTATAAGTCCGCCAAAAAACCCAGAGACAAATCGAGATACAACGTAGGCATTGTAATTCTCGCGACCAGTCATGCAGGGCGCCCAAATCTGTGCAGCAAAACAGCCGACCAGGCTCCAAAATATTATGGAGCTCTTTCCAAATTTATGGGCTAGAGGCGCGAGAAAGAACCCTCCTGAAGCCAGACCAGCAGTTCCTGCAGCGCTCTAAAGCTAGTAAGTTCTGTTGAGGGACATATGATAACAAAAGGACCCATACGGAATATGCCATTTGAAATACGGTTTTGTGGTACAATTTAGCTTGTTGCATCAAGTTAAGCTGGCCAGTCAAGGGCGCAGCAATCCCAGAGAAAACCGCAAAGCAGATTACAGCAAGCACTCTGACCTTTTTACGCGTTGTCCAGTTCTAAGGGCATAGGTTCAGTTATTGAGCTTTATGACGTGGAGAATTGAAACTCACTAATGGATCTCTCGGGTCGTCTGTTGGATGTGGAAGCAGTCTAATCTTCATGCTCCTTTCCTGTACTTGAAATTCATTAGATCCCTCGGCGTCTTCAGAAGAATTAGCACTAGGAATCTCTTCTGAGTTAGAGCTTAGCCCTTTATTCTCTATCATGGTGAAATTTTTAGATGGAGCAGGAACCCAACAAATATTGACGGCTCTAAGTCAAAGAATCAGCGGGAAGGTAATTATAAAGGTTTTAGCGGGGGGGGGCCAATCTAATCTACATCCCGACTGTTCGGTTTTAATATTATTGTGCTACCAACGCAGGATTTACAAAGTGCTTAAATCGGGCTGTGCCACTAAGGATTGCATAGATGCGGTCAGCCTTACCCTCTGTCATATATTTCGTGTAACAGCAATGTGCTGGCTCTGCAGACATCGTAGTATTTCATAACTCGCGCATAGTAAGCATCCTGCTGCATGTTCGCTGTGTTAGAGAGTTGATCAGGTACTTAACAGATAGTCGGGTCTTAAAACAATCGACTATTTCTCTGCGATAAGTTCTAAGGTGAGCTAGTGCTACGATACTTAGACAAAAATCTCACTTTGATTAGATACTTCCGAGACTCAAAACCGCTAGAGTCTTCCTTACTATAGAAATGCATGCTAGCTAGTATAGCTACTGTCACACTCGTTGCGCATTAGCTTCATTAATGAATAAAGGCTTTCACCATTCCAAGTCTTATGTTGATGCAAGGGTATGTCATGGTTAATATTCCCATCCTCTTTCGTGACCTCAGAAAGATGCTCACCAAACCTGTAAATCAAAGCTGCAATAGCGAAGCAAATTTCAGTTATAGCATGCCTACAGTACTATTCAGTTGGTAGCCCTGTAATCTTTTGCATGGAAGAGATAGATATGCATACCCTACGGGCACATTTAGGTTGCTAGTGCCGCTATAAAGATGGATGACAGTAACTTAAGTGACAGGCGGAGCAATAAAATAGATGGTTTGCAGTGAGGAGTGAAATATCATTTGGGCGATCCAAGGTAGTAATGGATTGTGGCAGCTGATTATGCATATGGATAGACTGCCAGGGATAGCGTTTGGTTGATTTCGAAAGGAATGATTGCAGCGATTCGGCATTACGTTGGGTATTAATAGCTAATTTACCCAGTTCTTGAAGGATGCTTGTTCGGGGAATGCTTCTAGGGGACGGGATATAGCGAATCCATAGGATGAGTTTTTCCATGTGATCATGTAGGAAAATTCCAACATTGCGCTTGTCTTTACCCATAGCAAGCCTGAGAACCGCACAGCACGCTATGAACCGAAATTTTAGGCCGCTTAGGGGCATGCTTTATCTCATCAACTCAAATTCTCTGTTGTGTGAGATTCGTTTCTAGAAGTCCGTGAGGATGTGGTACTGCCTACCACGGACCTATCCACCGCCTAAGAAGACCATCTGCTCCTGGTGTATGTTGTTGTGATGCTAATGGTTATGCTCTCTACGCCGTTCCAGCTGTGTAGCACTTATATCGTCGATGCGTCATTTACCAGAGACATTTGGTATATTTGGGTGTGGGTGTCGGCCAGAGCGGGGTAGTAGGAAATATGTTCCTGGATTGTATGGTAGGGGCCTGAAAGTATGCACATGCTCACGTAGCCATTGATATATCTTTATGAAGTTAATCCCGGAAACAGTTATAGGAGGGGAGTATTGGCTTGCGGGATGATCGAGCAATCGTTCCTTTCTGTAGACCCGCAAGCTTGGCTTCTCTAATAGACGCGCGAATCTAAGGTTTCCTAACCGAGATGACCAGATTGCGAATGTTTTTGTCGTTAGAATTGGCACATATTGTGGAACCATAGCTGATGAGGAGAACTTTAACTTTGGTTTCCGAGCCTCGACTTGATAACTTGTGAAAAAGATCGAAGAAACCTTGCGGCCAGGAGAAATCATTGGAAAAAGCTGATAAATGGGAGCCACAGTCTCGACATCAATTAGAATATATATCTTAGGCCCTAAGCCTGATAACACAGCCAAGGGCATCAAACTATTGATTCCCCGTTGATGCCGTTTGCACCCTCGCGCAACTTAGTCCCATAGCTTTCTCTGTATGTATGGCAGAATTTAAGTGAAGGCTCTGAAGGATAAGAGATTTGAGGATATCGAGAGGCGAAGCGAGGTGCTGTAGTGTGGCGCTACTCTTAGTCGCCTTGAGTGCCCATATTACTGGTACTCCGGACTCCCGAAGCCGTTCCACCATATCTACCGAGAAGTCTTTAACTTCAAATCGTGGGCAATATGATCCCTCGACTATAGAGAGTTTGGAATTAGCTGCTGAAAACCAAAATTTTAGCTTTGGCGATGACTGGAGAGAGCTGCGTCTCTTAGATTGAGATTTAAGATGGCGTTTCTTTTGCATGAAGAGACAATATCTATAGCTCTTCATTGGGTCAGGAAGAGACGCCTTCGATAGAGCATCCATTATGCCAGAGAACTGCAAATCCGATAGTCGCTGATTTGTATCGAGTTCAGCGCTTAAATGCATGGATTGGAAAGCTTCGATTAACGGTTAACATGCAATATATAACCGAAGTTGATAGTACTTACCGGCCATTTTCTCTTTCATATCCAAAAGCAGAACGTCTAAGGACTCCAACTTGGAGAGGACAAGGCTTAGCTTTTTGTGCATTATTCGCTGCTTAGCCTGAGCCGCAGATGCGGCTAGCCGGTCGATATCTCGGGAGCATTCATTCACATTTTCAACCAGGTCCGTGTAACCGCGTGGAGAACATGGCGGAAGGTACTTTCTCGATACCAATCGTAAGCCCGAATGAAGAATTTAATCATATAGGCGTAGAGCTTAGCAACCGCACTTTTCATCCACTCGGTCGGGAAAAGTATTGTGGTAAGCTCAACCCGAGGTAGTGCACTAGCAATCCGGGAAAGCGTCTTTGCTAACGATGTGATAACCGTGCCATGATTAGTAAAGGCCTGGGCATGGTTAGAACTAGACCTGTAGAGCTTAACCTTAAACTATTACTGACTACAAGCATGAATTTCATTGTACCCTATGCTAGCGCAACGTGTTCCGGGTGATGTTGTACAAGCATGTCCATGATGTTGCCATAATATCACAGCCGGGTTGCCAGTTTACCCAACCACTTCCTCATCTTTTTCTTGTTTTGACAATCTTCGAAGTTAACCGTCGCCTTTATAACAATATCTCGAATATCTTCTAAGCCTGTAGCGTTTCGTGCGATTTCGATTTTGCGATCGTCTTTCGTATAGTAAGATGAGAAGTGCTTCACAGCCTCTTCGAAGGCCTCTTTGGCTGGGTCAAACGAAGAGCTGTCTCGCTGTCAGCACTCGCCTTGAGCTGTTCCACAGAGCAAAAATTACTTCTTGGAAGCTTCGGTTTTGCACCAGGCATCTATAACATCCGAGCATTGTTCTTCTATGTGGGGCTTTTCATCAGGAAATTTGCTGTATGATGGTGATGACTTAGGTTGGTTTGAAGCTTGAGGGTGTGATGGCCAATGCCTGAACATCCCAGCACGGTACTCGCCAAGGGCGGGAGCGTTGCCTCGCGAGCGCAGCCCCGCGAGCGCAGCCCCGCGAGCGCAGCCCACGATAAAGCGACCTCGAATGGATTCAATTTTGTCCTGGGCTCTATATGATTCTCTTCGGCACTGTCTAAATTCTGTCATAGACATACCTTCCGCCTCCCAGTACTGGACTTAGTACTTCTGTCACTGTATGTCATCAGATCTGTAAGTCTGAACGGACCTGGATGCGACGAAGCTGGAATTAGTGTATAGTGTCCAAACTGAGTAATAACGTAGGCCAAACTCACCTCTCACGCTCCGGACTGTTGGTGCGACCAACCTCAGCTCCCATCCTCGTCTTGGGCGAACGTTGTATCAAAAACCCGACGACTTCCCAAGCAGCAAATCGGTCCTCCCAGATCAGTTCCAAACAGGCATTGCAAGCTGACCTCATGCTCTCTCTCAACGCCCCCTCGCAATAAGAAGCCCTAGAAACTTGATAGCAAATATAAATACGCCGTCTTCAATACTGGGGTTGGAAGGAGAGGAAGCGAAAGGCGCAGAGCGGGAAATTGAAGTGCGAGAGGGATGTTATGAGGCGGCAGAAGATTGGGCAGGAAATTCATTCCGTTTCCCCTTCACAGACCCTGGTGTTTATTCGGATATCCCGGTAGTCGACGGCTGTTTCGATACAGTACGTTCGGCTAGAGACGACACATGGCAATATCAGGAGCCGGATCACTACAATAAATTATCCTTGGGATTCAGTCCCTCACTGCCAGAAATTCCATCGGTGGGGGGTGGCACTCAGCATCGTACACTTTTTCACCCTATCAGGACCGAAAGTGTTAGGCTGCACCAATTTGTACCTCCAATTTTTCCGCCATTAGAGAAGATCGATCAGAATTCCAGAACCAATGAGGATAGCTCCTCCCAACTTGTTCAAGCATCCATCGAAAACACAGATGAGTGGCAAATTCTAAAGCACACAACCATTTCGAAAGATCGAACTGCGCAAAGTAATTTCCACAGAAAGCTGCTTGTAACACTTGAAGCCTGTCAAGACTTCAGTCAGCGAAAAGACTCTGGGCAGAATCACATAGGACAGTTTGTTCCGGCTACTCTGGAAGATTATCAAATGCAATTAATGTTGCTTGAGCAGCAGTGACAAAAGGGGTTACTAATGGCTCGGCAGGTCAAGGACCAGATATTGTTTCGTTTGGACCACCTCAACCCCCACAACCATCTCAGCTCCTGCAACTATCTCAATCGCCTCAAACAAATTAACTACTCCAAAACGTTCGGCCCTCCTCATCTCTGTTGTTAGCATCTCAAGATAGCAACATAAATACGTTGCGAAGCCCCTCTCTACCAAATATGGACCCCTATACGACCCCAACATTGTCGGCGGGGATTCTAGGTGGCCCCAAAGTAGACCCATTACGCGAGTCTAGGGGGACCGATGATATGCCACAGCTTATAAATCGTATTGAAATGCTAGAGAGAGAAACCCTTCGATTGTTCCGATTAAATCAAGATCTCTCAGCCGGTCAAGGACGAAGCTCAACACCACCATATTGGCAAATCTTTTACCGCTTTAGCGGAAGTAGTTTTGTCTACCCAGGGCCACCAAAATGGACTGTGGAACGGGGGATTGCAGATTATAAAGAGAAAATGTACACTTTAAAAGGCAACACTCCTATTGTTGACCCCGAGCAATATTTTCAGAGACGTGAAGACCTTGCGTTTGCCGTCTACAAGACATACAGCCCCTAATGAGTTGATGATTCTCGCAAGCAAGAAGACCAGGAAGTTGATATCTAGCCCTTTCCTGAGCCCGAATCTGAGAGCCTAAAATTCCTATTGGATGACATGAAGGAAGCTGTTAAAGCATTCTTGGAATTTCATCCGAGCTTTGAACACCTTTTTCCAGAATTTAACGTGCTGATGAGATTTACGCCCCTTATCTCCTCTGGTACTGCTGTCGATCCTCGTACTCATCGATTTTAGAAAAGCTACAAAATCAGCATAAAACCCTGATAAAACTGTTTGCCCAGTGGGTCAACGAAAACTACGAGAAAGAATATATACAGGCTGACAGCCAGATGTCGAGGGGGTTCATCTCCTGTGCAAACATGAAATATCTTTTCGGACCAGGGGATATTCTAGTCTCTAGGGGAAAGGGGCGCCTTCAAGTATACCTTGCCACTTCCTGGCCGATTCCGGGGAGCAACAATAGCGCGCCCGTGCCCCGTTTTCGAAGCTTCTTTCCGCCTAGCCGAGCTGCAGAGCCCACTCGAGGCAGAATAATCTTGAATGAGAATGCAATAAACTATCCATAAGGACTTGGGGCGTGACCGGTTGGGCGTACGAATATGATGGCGTATTCTACCAGAGAGACCAACTTAGAAATAGAACTCCACCTCGAAAATTTGAATGACGAAATCAGTATGGAAGATATAAACATAGTACTTTTCAAATACGCTAGAAAAGATATTCAGGGAAAGCCAGAACGCAGGGGTAAAATGTATTGGAGATGTCGCGAGAAGAAATTTGTCTTCTACAGAAGTGACCATATGGATTCACTAAACAACGTGAGCATAAGATATTTTTCAAGCTTTAATTAATTATTATTCTAACGTACTCCGTAAGATGGCGAGCGGTTTATGATCGATTTTCCTACATACAAAAAGCTTCATACCGATTCGAAAGTGTCGCAAAAACCCAATGCCATTCGGAATGAGATCTCTCCAGAAGCCATAGCTCATCATGAGCCTCCACCAGCTCCTGACGTGTTCTCATTCCCCTCGTCCATTATTGGATACAATCTACGCCGTAAGAAATGGGGTATGTTACTTATCACCTTTACTGTTGTTATATGCTCACGAAGCTATTATAGTCGACCTTGAGGTAGATTTGGTCGAGGATGTCGCTTGGAATACTCGTGCCTTCGATAACCTTGTAGTGGATGAAGAAACAAAAGAGCTGATACAAGTTTTAGTTATAAACCGGCTCATAGCTGAAAGGGGGACAGATTTTATCGACAACAAAGGCAACGGCCTAACCATCCTTTTGTACGGTGGGCCCGGGACTGGCAAGACGTTTACGGCGGAGAGTGTGGCAGAATTAGCGAAGAAACCACTTTTCCGTGTTACTTGTGGAGACATTGGCACACGACCAGAGGAGGTTGAGCAGTACCTAGAATCAGCACTCCACCTAGGTAACATTTGGGACTGTGTCGTCTTGCTTGATGAAGCCGATGTGTTCCTAGAAGAACGCACCCTCTTAGACCTCCAGTGCAATGCACTCGTGACTGTCTTCCTGCGCGTTCTTCACTACTACGACAGCATTCTGATCCTAACATCTAATCGTGTCGGAACATTTGATGAGGCCTTTAAGTCTCGCATCCAGCTCTCCTTACACTACCCTAACCTCACCCCTTCACAGCGACACAAAATCTGGCGAAACATGATCATTCGCCTCAAGACTCTCGGCAAGCCAAATATTGATTTTGCTGACATAGAATGCTACATCGCTGGTCTGGCAAGCCAGGAAATGAACGGCCGTCAAATTCGTAACGCCATTACCACTGTACGCCAGCTCGCAAAGTTAAGGATAAGGAGATGCCGTACGCCCACTTAAATCATGCGATTAAAGTGGCAGGTAGATTTGGTAAGTATCTGCACAAAGCCAAGGAAGGTTTCACTGATGATCAAATTGCAAGAGGGTCAGGTTTACGATAGTGTGCAGATTGGTCACGTCTTACTAAAGCCGATTCTAGAGATGTCTAGTCAAGACAGGCGAGGCCGGCGTTAGTGCGGACGATTCCGTAGTGGGTGACTTGACCGCGTGGCTTAGTATGTGATTTTTGCGTTGTGTGGCTGGGTGTTTGATATTGTGGGCCTCTTAATCAAGAAGCAGATCTAGACTCCTAGGGACGGCTCGTCTTGCCTTTCACCATAACCTAAAAATTGTAGTTTATTCTATGCCGAGTTTTTTCAGTAATTCCAGATCAATGGAAATGTAGTCGAATAAATGGATAGAACATTAGTTACAGTGGTTGAAAATTCTTCAAGTAGTTTATGACAGAAATATCAATAGGTAAAAAAGCTGGATGTGAATGAGAGCTATTTATCTCATGTGATCAGCGTCTCGGCTAAATATCTCCATCGCACACTATGGGAGACACGCCGGGTGGTCAACGGTCATGTGAACTCACGATCATCTCCAAATTAAAAAATGCTGGAATGGATTTTTGGCTTCACGGATCTCGCTAATTGTTGCTCTGCGTCGGTGACTACATAAAGCACATCTATCTCTCTATCTAGTGCATCTTTCCTAAAAGCGGGGTTTAATCGCTGGTTTTCATCGAGATTGCCGCATCAAAGTAGGTTATCATACGTTAATTATAGACCCCAATGCACCAATATCGGCTTAAGTCTCACTAGGACATCCAACACTCTGAATTTCCCATGGATCATCGGTACAAGAGGCTGCTGCCCGGCACAATTCGTTTACTTTCCTTACTCCCCGGTCAAGAGTGTGAACCGCTATCTGGTCGTATCTTCGTTGCTCCTGTCGGCGAATCGAGTTATGAAGCCTTGAGCTACGTCTGGGGAAACCCCAGTTTTGACCAAGAACTAAAGTGTGAATGCGGAGATGTAATAAAAATCACTCCTAGTCTCGCGGGTGCGTTGATAAGGCTGAGAAATCCACGGCGAGCGCGAACTTTATGGATTGACCAGATATGTATTAATCAGGGAGACGAGAAAGAACGGTCATCCCAGGTTAACATGATGGGAAGGATATATGAGAGTGCTATCCGGGTGGTAATGTGGCTTGGCGATGATGCCGCTGAAGAAGCCCAAGTGGCATTTAACTTCATTCAAGAGATTGCGGGTAGGGCGGACCAGATCTTCGATGAGACGCCAGTGACGGATCAAGTACTTTTGGAAAATGGCCTTCCCGAGAAGCAGTCTTCAAAGTGGTCATCTATGAGAAATCTACTTTCCTTACCTTACTGGGATAGGATCTGGATAGTGCAAGAAGTCGTGCTAGCACCTGACGCTATTACTTGTTGGGGACGGGAAGAAATACCATGGAAACAGCTCTGGACTGTCGTAAAGTGGGCATATAGCGGTTCTCTAACGAAGAGAAGCACAATTATTGATAATGGGTCCCTTGTTAAGATCGGATCACTAGGTCTAAGCCAAGGGAGCCTTTGGGATTGGTTAATAAGAACGAAAAATCGTAAGGCCACTGATGAGAGGGATAGGATATATGGGTTATTGGGCCTGATTGAAGAGAAAGCTCTTATAGTAGACTACTCAAAGCAACCAGTTGAGGTGTTCCGAGATGCAGCCGCCTTAATTCTCAGAGGGGAGGGTAACCTTGACGTCTTATCAAAGGTTCACTTTACACCTAATGATTGGCCATCATGGATTCCAAATTGGCACGATTGGGACAATACCCTAACCTCGAAAAGAACCCAGGTCTTCCAACCAGACACACGGCCAGTGACTGAAAAACCTATTTCTGTGGATGGGATGGTGCTATCCCTCGCCGGAGTAGAACTAGGACTCGTTCAGATCATCGGTCAGAGCCTAGACTTATCGCAAAATGAGAAAGAGCACAGAATAAACTTTATTGAAAGATTCAAAGAGGCTTGTTCCCTTGCTGCTATCTCGTCTGGCCGACGGCTCACTGACCAGAGCCTTTTGAAAGAAATCATACGGACATTTCTCTGCGGAATCACCAGTGAGGCTGACGCACTGGATTGTATGACGTGGGTAAACGAAAATTTCTTGGTGTTCGCCCAGTATTGGGCTTTCTGTATGTGTCTGTGCATACGTTACGGTTATCTAAATGCCCAATCTGCACTTGGAGAGTATCTCATCTTCTCGGAAATAGCGTTTTCTGCATATCAGAACGCCCAAAAACAAAGTACATCAGACACTCTCAAGCAACACAGCAACTCTCTGAATGAGTGGCGAGAATGGACTGAAACCATCTTATCCCCCCATCAACTTGATGAGGATGTTTTCGAGAAAGCCGTCAATTCCCTTTGTGTCTATATGGGAAGTAGTACTACTCCTTGGGGCTTCCAAGAACAGTATTGGTATTCGGGGAGAACTAAGCGATTTTTCATTCTTGAGAATGGTTCTTTCGGAATGGGACCCATACAAATGCTCAAGGGTGACAGAGTTGTGATTCTTTTTGGCGGAAAAGTTCCATATTGCCTTCGTCAAACACCGACAGGATATAGACTGATTGGAGAATGCTACGTGGATCAAGCGATGACAGGAGAGACCATAGAAATTCTACGAAAGCGTTGGGCACTTTTAGAAGCAACCCAGAAATTTGAATTGATATAGCACCTAAGGCTTAGGATGTAATACTACTTGATTACTTATTGGGATTTTAAATGAAATAAAACCTTCAATTATCATGCGCATAAGCTATCTGCCACGAATGTAACGTCTATAATCTTTGCAATGCCTATTCTTGCTATGTTGACTCACCTCAAAGATTGAGTGCTTGGATTAGGCGGCGTGAATCTAAGGTTGAGTCTCGTTCTAATCGCTGGACCACATTTTGAAGACGGTCTTTTTTGCAGTTTAGTTGTTAGGGCTCTAGCTATTGTGGTACTAGAGCAATACAATTAAGAATAAGAGAGAAAATAAGCTGAGAAGATAAAAGCACACTAAGCTCCCCAAACCTGTCTTTTATATAACTGATAATAAAGTGTCGAACTAAACTCGCGTATTAATTGATTGGACTGGATTAAATTATATTTTTACGTCCGCTGGCGGCCGCGCTGGCCATTGGACGCCGTCGGGCCTAAGACCGTCCGGTAGTTCTATCTATACTAAATTTACTAAATAAA
>KV749278.1:1588-65772 GCA_001692915.1 Glonium stellatum
TTAGAACCACTTAGAAAACCTCCCATATGAACATGGCGTCGTCACGCAGGCTCAATGGCATCTGCTGCCACCGTGTCTGCTAATGCATGTATGCGGAAGCAACCGGGGATATCTGCAGGGCACCAGTAACCAAAATCGGGGATTCCAAAGTCCTATGCGATGAAAACACCAAGACCAGGAAGCGCCGAGACCAGGGTGCGATGCCAGTAGAGATGCCCAATG
Organism: Glonium stellatum; assembly: GCA_001692915.1. Lineage (NCBI taxonomy): Eukaryota > Fungi > Ascomycota > Dothideomycetes > Gloniales > Gloniaceae > Glonium > Glonium stellatum. Next base: position 1,811 of record KV749278.1, read on the forward strand.
CTTTCCGTCCAGGACGCCGTTCCAGGAGACCACATAAACCACACACCTCTAGCATGAAATGAACGCCGTCTGAATGAATATAGAACACCGTGCGAACCCAAATATGCCGTGGGCCGAGCCGTATGGAGATGAACAAAGGAATTGTTGAGATGCATGTGAAGACTGGCCAAGAAAAACCCCTGGCAAATCCTAAAACATCCCAGTATCCATCCCCACCATACCTGCTCCAGCCACATTGACATTCATGCCCTGCAGATTGCTTGGCACTCCTCCCAGATTCAGTTGGTTCAACTTCAACTCTGGGTTGCAGTGAGGTGCGTGCTGCCGGTGGTATTTTAGCCCATTCAGATTCTTGTAGCGTTTCCCGCATACTTCGCAGCGATATGGTTTCTCCTTCTCCATTCCAACGGTGCCTGGGTAGGGTATTGAGGTTACCGGATCGACGATTGAGAATGTTCCATCCGCATTCTCCTTGAGTTGTTGGTTTTGGTGACCGTGCTGTAGCTAGGTTAGCAATTGATTTGTGGTTAGCCTGGAATAATGGGGTAACGAACCTGTTTGTGATACTTCAGCCCGTTCTGGTTCTTGTACGCCTTTTCGCAGCCAATGACAGGGCACTTGAACGGCTTAACTTCTTCGGGGAACGGCATGGGGGGAATATTGGCACCGGCTAATATTTGCTGTTCACGGAACCGCTTCGCTAGCTCGCTGCTGTCGTTGCCAAGCTGGTAGTTCTTGAACGCTGCCTGTAGTTGTTGCTGGCTGAGACCCCCTTGCTTACTGAAGAGGCGTTTGGCTGGCTGATCTATTGTTCCGTCGTATCCAGCTAACCCATTTCCGAATCCCATGCCCCAATTGTTATCGGCCCCCTGCATCATTTGTGAACCTGCTGGCATGGTAAGTCCATTGAAGTTGGAAAAGTCCATGTCGAGTTCCGCCGGTGTTCCAGGTGCCGACGAGTCGGGAGAATTCCTGTTCTGCTGCTGCTGCTGCATCGATTGTGTCCCGAGAGTTGGAGTATTAACAGATGAAACAGTAGGGTTGTTTTGAAGCCCAAACCCTTGATGTCCCGCGGAAGGTGTAGTCGGTGTTGAAGTGCGGAGCCCTTGATGCGTTTGCAGCGCGTTTGCAACATTAACATTCAGCTGAGGGAGCTGGTTCTGGGTTTGGCCGAATTGTTGTTGCTGAGACTGGAATGGAGTCTGCTCTTCGATCGCAGGCATCGGTTCCGCATCGTCCATCTCCATATCCTCTAGTGAATCCATATCTTGCACAGTGGACAGGTTGGTCCTGCTGAACCCATCCGAGCCTAGTCGCTGGGATCTAAATGTATTTATCGGAGATTGGGTTGGCCGAAAGCCGTGTTGTGTGTGCGTAGCGGGCTCTGGTTGAGCCTGGATTTGGCGCGAGTTCTGATTTGCAGATATCCCAGCAGCGGCACCACCGGGCAGCCCTCCCTGTGTGGATTGGGAAGTTCGCATCGCTGATGCTTGAGCATGTCTCTCCTCAAAGTGCTGGAGAAGATCGTGTAAAGAGTCGAGCGTAAGGCCGCAGCATGTGAAGTCTTTCATGAAATTGGCTTCCATTTTCGGCAGGTAGGAGGAGGAGTGGTATGAGGGCGATTGGTTGAATGCGGGAGATGTTCCAGCCATCATGATGCTACAAGGCGCAGTGTATTAGTAGAGTACGATTAAATTAACGCAGGTCGTACGCCCACGCCCACACCCAACCTTGATTTGGGCTATGCTAAGAAGATAATTCCAGCGTCTGGTTTTTTTTTGAAGTATTCAACTTACTCGTCTCGGATCCAGCTGCCCACTGATACCCCTCCCCAGCTCATGCCGTTGACATAGCTTCCTGTGTTGCTTTCCCTCCGAGGCCTGTCCTTCATTGATATCGGCTTAGCACCGGTTCCATAGTATGAAGAGCTGTAGCCATTCCCAATAGAATCGTGGCGGCCTCCGACGCTCAGCCGCCCCTCACGCCCCTCATTGCCACCGTTGCTGTTGCTAAAACTTATAGCAGAGTTTGAGTAGTCATTCGCGCCAGCCTCTTGCAGCGCGAATGTGAGGTTCGAGGCTTGGTTACGGGGCGAGGTAGAGTTGAATCGTGGGGGAGTGGTGATGTCAATGGGAGAGGCTGCTGTGGCCATATCGTGAGAAGCAGGTCTCGGCGGAGACTCTGGGAACAAGGGAAAGCTGCAATCGCCCGTGTCTTCGAAGAGAAGATCCGAGTCCGGCAGCAGAGTCTTGTGGCCAGAGCCTAGCTCGTGCGGCTTGCGGTGCCACGAGAAGTAAAGCTCCTTCTCCTTCTTAGGCTTGCCGAGCTGGGGAGATGTAGCGGTCTCGACGGGCGTGCTGACGGGAGTGGTGTCGGCGGTCGACTCGCGCCCTCGATCGCTGGCTATGGGCGAATAGTAGAGGGGTGGTGGCGTCTCCTGTGAATCCAGTTTCACGGCTTGGGAGGGTATGGTGGATGACTCGAGGCAGGCGTCTGCGGCGTCGATAAGGAGCAATGAGCAATGTGAGCGGGTGGAGCAGGCGATATATTCGCGATGGTAGTGCAGGCTTGGGGCTGGCGTAGTGCGAAATTGAATGAGCGAAGAAGGCCGCGGCTTGAAGAGTTAAGGATAAATGGTTGAGTCCTCGGAGGGCGGCGGTGACGAAGGTTGTCTGGGCGGGCGACTGGAAGGTTGGTGTGGTACTTTGAACCCTGAGAGCGCGGGCGAATCACAGGGCGAGAGCGTCGGATGGCGCTGCTCGATTTCACTAGCTAAAGATGGGCGTCCCTAGAAAGGCCGGGCAACTTAGCCGTCGCACGACGAGAGCGATGAGAAAGAGGTGAGAGAGAGACAGAGAGAGAGACCCGTTGCCCGCTGAGACGCTGAGACGCTGTAGAGCTGGCCGATAGGGACCGACAACCGCTCCGGCGCGGCTGGTTGTTCGTGTTTGCAGAGCCCAGAGGCGGGCAGCGGGCAGCGGGTGTTGGCGTGTCGGGGGCGGCAGCCTCGTCTCGTATTCCGCTATTCTGCCAGCTGACTGACGCTGCTGTTGTTGACCGTCACCTATTCTTCTTCTGCCTCTCTCTACTTTTTTCCCTCTGCCTTACTACTCGACGACGCGGGCTCTTGCAGGGCGATGCGACTATGCGCCTCCGCAGCTCTGCAGCTCTGCAGCTTTACAGCCTCTGCCTCTCCACCACTCTGCCACTTGCGACTCGCGACTTGCGGCCATGCCCACTAGGCTTGCTGGCCCTGTGCTGGCCCTGTGCTAGCCCTCACGGCCCTCAAAGCGCCCGGCATGGGTCCAGCGTCGAAAAAGCCTTGGGCGGGTTGACTCGAGCGCTTTAGCCACACTTTGCTTCTCGGCTGGAGGCTTTTGCTTCGAAAGGACTGCCCTTCCACCCTTCCAGAAGCTTGCTCCACATGGGAGAGGCGCCCACACGTGGCGCCGGTGTAATTGACCCTCAGTGTTGGTAGCCCATCTGTGCTCATCTGTGCCCACGTCCCCGAAATACGTAAACTGGTAGACGCGGTGAACCTGTCCCCCCCCCCTCACCCCCATGCCTCCAAACTCATCGTCGTTTCTAAAGTACTACGTGCTACGTACAACAACCTTCAGGCAAGGTGATGCATGGAGACCCACTCCACGCTAATCCTTGCAGAGAGCGGAAATAATAATTGCTTTTAACTACCTAACTCATCCTAACCCGCCACGCCCATCCCAACTTGCCTGCCACCCGTTGCCAACGGTCAGGAGCCTGACGCTTAGGTGCATTGAGCTCTTTCCACCATCGCCGCGGCTAAGGTCGCCGGCGCAGGTGCTGAGAGCTGGATGCTGGCGCTGGCTGCTTGGATGCTGGTTGCTGGTTGCTGACCTGTGGAATGCCCTAAGTATCAACCATTTGACCTTTCTGACGTTTGTCCCGCCGCATGCTGAAGCCTTTTCTCCCGCGCCTTCGGTTTCCCGGATTCGCACTCGGACATGTCTCGGATCGAGATGTCGTTATACCCCCGGCTTACCTGATTAGTGGACTGCTCAGATTGAGTATCGCGCGCCCTGCTGCCCTCGTCAAACGGGCATAGCTGTATATTATCGCTGCGTAATTTACAGCGTAGCCATGCGCGTCATTCCTTCGTCCAGCCCGCCAAGCTCGCCGTCTCTGAGTAGTGGACGGCGACGATGGACTGCCGTCGGGAGGTCACCTGTCCGGACGCAACGGCTTCCTTGGGCCCAGCCTGCTAGGCGAAGCTGGCCGCTATTCGTTGTCTCGTCAATTGATCGAGCCCCCAATAATCCAGATCTTCGATTGCCTCGACTTTTCTTGTATCACAATTACCTCGACTGCTGGCTCACACACAGGCAAGGTCACTTAGTGTTGATATAGTGTGCTGCACCTAGCAAAGCGCTGATGGGCTGCGGTTAATCCCTCGGCACCTCAAGGCCCTCCCACCAATCACGCCGTAACCTTCAAGCAAAACTCGCGCCTCGCTATTGGCTCGATCCCAAGCAGTACACGACCGTTTTGGACCCTGCGTGGGATTGGGATCAATATCAGGCTTCCCAGAAACATTTCTGGTCCACCACCGGAGCCGTCTGTTCCAAGAGCTGCAACGCGGGGCCTTGGCCTCGTTATCCTTCCTTGAACAGAGGGAAAGCGCTGCGTTCTGTGCTGGACGCGTCTGTCACTTCGGTATTCTCCAGCTGTTCGTCGCTGCGCCACCCCTCCATGACTTCTGCGACCGCCATATTTCTGCCCGGCCTGACTAGACAAGCGTACACAGGCCCGAGCCCAGCTGGTGGCCGATCTGGCCAGCGGCAAGAACATCCGAGATGCACTAGACGCTGCCGTTATTTCTAAGGCGCCAACGTAGTTGCATGGGGTGTCTCCCGAATCTGGATGCTCAGACATGTATGCCCAATCTGCCATCGTGCCATCTTTGGAGCAGCCGCAGGAGGGAACACCATTCCCGCCTCCCAGGTGAGTGGGACGCAGACATGTCACCATTACTGGTCGATCTGGCGAACGGCCCCTAACGCGTAATTCTAATTAATAAAATGAGCAGCTAGGGGTGATCATCGTTGGGATTTTCACCACATAGCTAGACCCAAGTGGAGAAGTCTGCAGAGTAGTAAACAACGGGTTTGTTGAGTTGGATCATTTCTTTGGACAAGTAAATAGAGTGCATGTGAGAACGGAAGACGCCGAGTTGGCGATCCCTAGCCCTGGCGTGGGAGATACGCGCGGCGATTCGCAGATATATACTTGGCGGGAACTGAGCCCCTTGTACCGCTACGGTTGAACTGTGGGGTGTTCGGTTCAAACAGAAAGCTTTAGCGATGAAGCAGAGAGATGTGACGGCTGCAGCTGGAGGCTAAGATAATAGTCAACTTGGCAGTCTAGCGGTGAGGCGGGAAGCTGTCAATCTGCCAGAGCTAAATCAGGGCGAGGCCTTGGAAGTCGTTCTGTTTTAGTTAGTAAGCCTCGCTCATCAGCCAGTTTGTCTCTTGGCAGTGCCGCTCCCGGACGCTACAGGACCTTACCTAGCACCTGCAAACCACCGTCTGTACACCATACCGGTCCAGCATAACCCATTTCCAACTCGGCCAAATCTAAGCTTTCACCAATGCCTATACCATCTTAAACGCCTTAGAACATACCAAGAAATCAAGAAATTCCTCCCTGTCAGTGACATTGTAACTATGGTTGCAGACAGAATCGGCCTTCCACTCGGCCTTTTCGAACAAAAATCTGCTGGGTCATGCCTTTTCCCCTCTCCTAGAGCTGATAGCAAACGGCACTATTGCCACCCACAGCTCGAAGACAATTTCTCGTTATCCTATGTTGACTATCGGAGTAATATAATGGCACCAAATCGTGGGGACGTGAATGGGTTGAGGCACTTCCCGCTACGCGTAGGCTTTGCTGTGGATAAATAAATCTACCTAGATTTGGACGCGAGCAGTAGAACGTTATCACGAAAAAGAGGACAGGCCAATAGCTTGTATTTTTTACCCCACAGAGACTACATATAAACTCTCAAGGGCACACTCAAACGTGAGTATCGATTGGCTGTGCACCTTACAGCCAATGAGAACAGAGCTAAAGTTTCATGTTCAACGAATATATCCAAAATCATCACCATAGCCGCTTCTCCTTGTTTATGGGCTAGGATGGGCCAGGATGTGGCGTGGCGGGGGCTTTCTAAAGATTTTCTCCGAATGTAAATTATTCCTTCAGCGTTGCTTTCAACTGATTTGTTTTGAGTTGTGAAGGATCATAATCTCATTCAATCATGTAGATTATACACAGTCAGTGCGGATTTGTGCCTAGGTAGTATTTGACTCCAGGTCCGGATCAATATTAGTTAGACAGTTCCATCGACACTTCTAAGTTCGAAAGTGTTCGGTCCACCGGGCTATCTTCGCTTTTCCATGCCGAAGAAAGGAAATCGATTGGCATATTCCCCGATAAAAGAAGCTAACATACGCAGCATGAGCAGAAGTAAAGAATTTCTCAAGTGATTGAACCAGTTCCCATCATTCAATCCTGCTCGTGATAGCATTTTAGGCGCCCGCATCTCATCAAAATTCAATTTAGCGCACCATTTGTAACAAACCCCGTTTCTACTCGATGCACCCCGATGGAGCCCATATTGAAGACGAAACAGAAATTGTGGTTCCTAAGTACGTGATCATGCACTTTGAACCCCCGAACTGCCCTGTGCCCATCGGCATTTTGATGATGAGTTGGTGAGTGTAAAGTAAATGCTCTTACAAGACAAAAGTTATTGGAATCTTTCGGGGAGGGGTTCATGTAGTGCGGGTAAACTAGTGAAGAAACTCAGAATCAATTACCAAATCCCGTGCCTTCGATTGCGTTTCTACATGAACTTGACAGAGCTATCATATTTAGTATGGATCTTAAGGGCCACAACAGGCCATAATTTTGATACGGTACCAGGTACCCCTGAGGAGAGTTGAAGCCATGTCTCATTAGCTGCTTCGAACCTACCCTTTCCTTGGAACAAGGTAACTTTGTATCATTTAATCAGCAGGATCAACGCACCATTTCAATCAAAGATGAAACTCTTTAGAAGGCAGATTCCATAAGTGGCTGAATGTCAAGACGACTAGCCGAAACCTTAGCACAAACACCACTAACCAGCAAGTTTACGCAAGCTGCGGCAAGCTGAAACGGGGAATCTTCCCCGCAGTTAGCTCGGGGCGGCAGCATAACACTGTTTCCTTGCATCCGAAATCGTAGGACTAAACTTATATCCACATTGCAGAAATACCATCATGTTAGTTGAGCGAATTATAATAAAGGTGGCTTGATAATCCTGTCCTCTATTTCCATAGGTTGGTTCACACCATTACTGAAATCTAGAGACTCGGACTTTGTAATTACTCATCTAGTTCCGATATTCGGATCTGCCTATGGTGAAACGCCACTGATGAAACCGCGAATCATAGCGTACTGGAGACCGTCGGACCGGCTTACCGCGAATTCAGAAGAGGAGCTATCCTTCTGCCTCTATCTCGTAACTGTTAGATTTATGCTTCGGCTCGAATTTAAAGTTAGGGTGCGCAGGACCGAGAAACATTTCACTTGTAAAGTGTTAGTAGAGTAAACAACAGCTATCTAGATAGGAAGAGGTAACTCACCTAATCTTAATCCAGTCCTTGTAATGGTCACTGCTCATTAGAGTCTCGAGATCATCTCGTCCTCTAAAAGCTGGTGGCCGATCTTGAAGACTAGGAGGCAAGTATTCAAGCAAGCCGATAGGAACATATCGACAAGAGAAGCTGAGCCATTCTAGAAGGAACCTTCGAGTAGTGCCAACTCCAATCTCATCAGAGCCCCAAGTCTGCAATCCATACTTTGCGAACTTTTCGACATACGCCAAGCGTTCAGAGGCAGATTTGTCCAAGTATTGGCCCTTTTCGATCTCTTCGAAGATCCAAGGTTTGATCAATGCACCCCGAGCTACCATTACTGTGTCAACTTTAGCTTCCTCAATATGGTTATAGTAATCCACATGGGAATAGCAGTCTCCGTTCCCGACAAAATATATTTTCCCGTCATTGGCAAGGTGCCTGGAATCAGCTTCCCTTGAAGTGTCCGTCTGCTCATTTTTTGACTTCTTCAATCTGTTAATCAGCGCAGCACATCTTGAGATATACTCCCAGTCCGCGCTTCTAGTATATCGCTGCTGCCTGCTTCGGCCATGGAGCGTGATCGCTGCGACACCCGAGGTACCCCGACCCGCCTCGGTTGCTTCATAACCACCAAGCACAAGCCTCTTTACAAGCTTTTCAGCAGTTGGATTATTATCCTTAGTACCCATACGAATCTTTGCTGTGATTGGAATCGCCTCCGAAACCGCGTTCATACCGCGTAGAATGCTCTCAAGCTTACCGGGGCTATCCAAAAGAGCTGACCCAGCGCCTTGTCGAAAAACGAGATCAATAGGACACCCGCAGTTGAGGTCAATAGCACGGAGGTGAGGACATAGGGCGGTGAGGACTTCAGTGGTCTTCAGGGCAAGCCATGGTTTATTAGCAGCCACTTGCGCACCGAATTTGATATCCTTGGAATTATCATAACCCGTGACGACATCATTCAGTCCGGAAAATTTGGGTGGCCGTATTTCGGACTCATGAGCCTTCATCAGCGCCCATTCACTCTTTTCGCCTTGAATCAAGGGAAGGCCCATTGCCATTTCCGACCATGTGACCTGTGCTCCGAGCTCAACGCAGAGTCGCCTAAATGGTAAGTTTCCTTGTGTTGTTAGTGGGGCGAGCACTGGTGTCTCTGGTCCATAGTAAATCCGGCGTTTTTCTGAAGGGAGGAATGGGGGTTCGACATATTGAGCCCTATTTTCCTCCACTGCGTTTTTATGCTCTTCACTCTTTTCCTTGGAACCTTCACTGGACCTATTCTGGTCCTTGGTTTTTTGGTCCTCTTCAAACTCTTTATGCATCCATTCAAGGTATGCATCTGCTTTAGGCGTTTTTGTGATGCGTTTTGAAAGATTAATCTTCTGCTGTGCGGTGACAACATTGACAACACCAACTTCATCTTCAGCACTAACAAGCCCCTCCGCCTTTGCTTTCCGTACTGGATCCTCAATGAGAACGAGCTCTTTTCTACCGTCATCTCTCTCCCTCTCTTCAGAGTGACAGCTAGCGAAGCGGCATTTCCAACCTGCATTGCATACACCCCTAGAATCCCAAGTAGGACAGATACCATCCAGAGTTTTGAGATCTTCCCGTTTACCTTCTTTCAGGTATTTACGTAGATCATGTTCGTATTTGCATTTGTCACCAAATCGGCACTCATTCGGTGAGAATTCAGGACTAAGCGCACGAGAAGAGCACAATTGAAGTGCATCCCTAGAACTGCCAAAGCTGCGGCCTGTATTTTGTCCTTTTGGCTTTTTCTTGTTGTTTCTACCAGATTGGCGATTGTCCTGTGACCTAGTATCCTGATATCTATGACCCGATGCTTCTGCCGCATCGTCACGGTCTACTCCACTTGAACGTTCGCTTGATTTACTTCCTGGTGGATAGAGGAGATACCTTGCTCAGTTAGTTAAGTTGAACGTGAAAGCACTTACTAAAGGCACCGGGGTGTCAGGCTCACTCGGCTTTTATATAAGCTACGCCCTTCCGTCTTTCGCTGGGTGCAGATTCGCTGTTCTCTTTGGCCTCCGTTTTCAACCGTTTAGAAGGAGATTGTTCAAAATCATTGATCTCGGGATCAGTGGCTTGGTAGTGACGCTTTGCCTTTTCTGCTCTAGGAACTGCCGAATTCTCAAGCAAAGTTGATTGAGATGGACGGCTTTCTTCCTTTGGCTCAGGGGCAACCTGAGTCTTGATATCCATGACTGTCACTCCAGGAAGATATCTATCCACTGATGGGCAGAGCTGTTGCTGGAGAAATTCTCGTGATGGTGAAAGCCGAGCTTCGGTTACTAGCGCCTTTTAGGCTAGCGTGTCAATTTACGTCACCAAGGCAGCCACAGCCAGTTCTTGCTCAAGCGGACACGATTTCTCTACATCCCACAGCACACCACCACTTTCTCTTCTTCTCTTCCTAAGCTCGCTCTAAACTCCTTTCACGATCCGGCTGCTTCTGAGTGCTTCATACCAGAGCTTTGTGCTCTCGACCCTTTATACCACAAACAAAAGGCTTTATTCCTGCCTGAACCGACGCAGCAACCATGACGCTGTACTACAGTCTTGTAAGTATACATTAACACCTACAGCTTATTTTCTGCACCTACGAAGATGGTGTTATGGTCATAATTCGCTTGTTGCTACTCGAGCTCCATGATCAACACCCACAACTTGCGTCATTATACGACCCAGCCTTGCATCACAAACACCAAAGCACATGCCTAAAATGAAAGCTAACAGCTATCTTACTTCAGGTATTCCTCCTCCTAGTGACGGAGATGGTCGTTTTCATGGCATTGATCGTCCCGTTACCATTTACATGGCGTCGCAAGTTGTTTACTTTCATATCCGAGAGCCCTATCATAGCCAAATTACAATATGGCATGAAGGTCAGTAGCTTGTTCCATGCATTATTACGAAAACTGTTATTAACAAACATTTCAGATAACTTTCATCTTTATCCTCATCCTATTCATTGATAGTGTCAACCGAGTCTACCGCGTACAAATCGAACTCGCCGCCGCGCACAAGAGTGAGAACCGTGGAGGGTATGCAACATAACAAGATGCATCTACGCACATAACATATACTGATTTTCTGAGATATAGGGCCGCAGTACTCGGTGGATCAGAGCGTATGGAAGTCCAAGCCCGCAAATTCTACTCCCAACGCAACATGTACCTCTGCGGCTTCACTCTTTTCCTGTCTCTGATCCTCAACCGGACCTATGTCATGATTCTCGATGTTCTACGTCTTGAAGAGGAGGTGAAGACTCTCCGAGGTGACCCTGCTGTCAAAGGCAAAGGCTCTTCTCTACAAAATGCCGGCAACGCCGGCGAAATAGGCCGACTAAAGGAAGAACTTGCGGCGAAGGATCGTGACATGGCGAACCTCAAGAAGCAAGTTGAAGGCGTTTCCCGGGAGTACAACCGCATGGGCGACCAAGTCTCTCCGAACGACCCCACTCCCAAGAAAGAGCGATAAATCAAACATCATCAATTGAAGGATGGTGATGGCTTAACCTAACTCAATGACAACAATAGCAATTCTGTTAGTAGCTTGCCTAGGAGTCCCCGCGAAGGTGTTCGCCATGTCCCTAGTACTGAATATGGCTTGGCGAGAGCAACGGTGTGCTGAGGGAGAGGAATTGATGGATAAAGGATGCAGATTATGGATATGACAGGTGGTTTATGATTGTACCGTAGCAAAAAAAACAACGTGTTTCTGAAAATTTACGCTTTCTTGATATTTGGAAATGCTTTTCTTTCTCGAAACGGGTAACATTAGTCTCCAGTTGTATTGATGTTACTGTGGCGTTAAATATTAGAAATGTGGCTGAGTATCGTGTTTTGATATTCAGCTGACAGCAACGACAAGCTTAGCTTCAACCCAAATCTCAATATCTCACTCGGACTCTTATACTATCCATCTTTAATCAAACATGACGGAAACCCAAGATAATAGTCTGGCTGCAGTGCCGGGCTTCATAAATTATCCACTACCCAAGTCTTTCGAAACCCCATACAAATCTCCACCCCCACCAGCCAACCCTGTGGTTCGAGGGCTTCCACTCCACTACGGTGCCTCACTGTAAAACATCCGGCTACGCGCTTTATTGTTTATCAACTAACATATCTAGAATCTCGTCGTTCTCTTTTGTACAAACTTATCTTTGGAATAACGCGGGTTTCAATGCTCTCCGGGGGCTTGCACAGCTTGACCATGTGGAAAATCGATATGACCCAACCGTAACACCGGTAGGAAATCCGGACACCGAAGCTTCCACAAGCCAAACAAATGTCAATGGCATACGCGCACCTCCTCTAGATGCCATTGGACGCTTCTACTCCACCTCTGATTTCCACGATGCCTTCAAGTCTGGCAAGCTTACCCCCAGCGCTGTAGTTGAGGCATTACTACCTTTAATACGGAGAGACGTCAAATCGCCTACGAAACACTCAATAGCTTTCCTCGACACCAAAGTTGATATTGTCCGACGAGCTGCTGAAGCGGCTACGCAACGTTACAAGGATGGGACACCTCTAGGAATACTAGACGGAGTGCCAATGGCTATTAAGGACGAGATGGACTTGAAGGGGTATAAGAGGTGTGATGGATCTAAGCTAGATTTGACAAATAAGTTAGATGTGACTAGTTGGTGTGTAACTAAGCTAGAAGAGGAGGGAGCCATAATACTTGGAAAGCTCAACATGCATGAATTTGGAATGGGTAAGCCGGTGCTATTGTGTCCATTTATGAGTTGCGAAGTGCCTATGCTCATTGAATCCTCTAAACTCTCTATGCCACCGTCTAATCACTTTCTACAGATACCACAAACAACAACCCTGTCCACGGCACGCCCTTAAATCCTTATAATGAACACTATTATACTGGAGGTTCTTCTGGTGGAGCTGGGTACGCGGTTGGTACCGGAATCGTTCCGTTCGCTATTGGAACGGATGGAGGTGGTTCGATTCGTATACCTGCATCTTACTGTGGCATATTTGGGCTTAAACCATCTCATGGCCGTGTATCTGCAAGCCCGTCCTCAAGTGTTGCAAATACCACTGTAGTGTATGGCCCACTGGCAAGCAACATGGCAGATCTTGAGATCTCATACCGCGTATTAGCAACGCCAGACCCGCATAATCCATCCTCCGCGCCGTTTGCGCCGCCACGACCGCATGCGGGCGAGCGCAAGAAAGTCCTAGGTGTATACAAGGCGTGGTTCGATCGCGCAGACCCTCCAGTCCGCGCTATTTGCCAGAAAGCTCTAGACCATTTTACCAACAAGCTTGGCTATGAAATTGTCGATATCACGCTCCCGATGATTCACGAAGGACAGATGGCCCACGCCATGACTATCTTAGCAGAAGTTGCTGCTGCGTATCCCGATGTAAGCGGTCTAACCGCACCGAACAAAGTTCTGATAACTGTTGGCGCCAAAACCCCATCGATGGATTTCCTACTCGCACAGAAGCTTCGCAACCTCATAATGCAACACCTAGCATACCTTTTCCAGAAACATCCCGGGCTTATCATCGTCACGCCGGCGACACCGAATGCCGGTTGGCATATCAAAGGTGGTAAAAGCGATCTCAAGTATGGTGTCAGCGATGGCAACATGTCTGTGAGGAGTATGGAGTATGTTTGGCTAGCTAATTTCACTGGAGTACCGTGCATATCATTTCCTATCGGATACGTGGATCCTATCGAAGGGAAAGACAAAATTCCTATCGGACTTATGGGCAATGGAGAATGGGGTAGTGAAGATGCTCTCATTGAGTTTGGATATGATGGGGAGTCTTGGCTCAATTCAGGGCTTGAAGGAGGAAGGAGAAAACCGAAGAACTGGATTGACGTTTTTGATCTCGGCACGAACTGGAACGGCACTGAAACATAGCTAAAAAGCATGTACATGTAGGTACGTTGTTGTAATTTTGTGTGTATTATCTTCGGGGTCAGAAATGCTTTTAATTCCTTATCAACCTCTGACAACGAGAACTCTGTCTGTCAACAAACATTATTTTGCCAAGTCAACCTGGTTCCGAATCACTATGGTTCTCCATGTGCAGGATTTCCGACCCACCGATCCGTAACAAGTTGGCGAAGAGGAACCATATTGGACTGTGCAAGCTTCTTTCTATTCAGCTTCAAGTGAGTAAATTCAATAGGGAGGTAATGCCCCGGGTGCACCACACTGAAGAGAAGTAATACAACTGCTAACGTTAGCAACGGAGTGCGGTCTGGAATCAAACGTTACTTACCAAAAATTGGCACGGCGTCAAATATCCAAAACGACCATTCGTGCAAATAGAGATAGTTTGGACGCTCGCGTGACCCAGTGACTTCGAGAACGCGGTATACTGTTTGAAGCTGCTCCTACCATTAACACTAGATGCTAGTGCCTCAGGAATACAGGCTAACCTACCGTGACCAACTGTGCAGCGACAATAACAATACAGCCCAGTCGGCGCCACCTTCCATCACAGACTCTAAAAGAGCTTTTATTCCAATACCTACTCACTACGAGGAATCTTGTGCCCGTCATCAAAAAGATGCCGGAACAAACCAGTTGAAGAATGAGGCCTATTCTGAAGATTTTAACACCTGAATTGAAACACTTTTCCCTTCTTTCAGTAGTCCCATTCCATAAGTATGATGTGCCAATGGTTGATACGCCATATAACTGGGTGAAGAAAGATCCGGAATTAATTACGCCAAAGAATAGAGTGTTGAAGCGCGCCGGGCACCAGAGAGTACGGAAGTTTCGGCGCTCAGCAGGTGTAACCCACCGCACAAGACGACCGAATATCAGGTAACATGCTGCGGCCACCCACGAAGGCGCTAATCTACGAGGAGGGTTTCCTTAGCAGGCGGCTTCCAAGAGAGGATCATGGACAAGTTACTCACATGATGGCAATGTGCTGAAAAAGGAATGCATGTAGGTTCTTCGGATTTCCAACTGACACTGCTCGCGCGATGAAGCCGGACGACTCAACTATAGAAACTACTCTTAGCTAAACCTCCCCAGTGTAGCGTTGGTACGCGGCTTACTCAGAGCTCCAATTATGATGGGCCAAAAGCACCAGGTTTTGCGATGGAAAAATTGAATGATAGTGATGAGCGCCATTCCCAAGAATAGGACGGCTGCAATGACTGCAAGCGGTGTTCTTGCCTCGTACCCATATAGTTGACCAGAAGCAGTTAATAACTCTATAGTATGTCCGGTAAATATATATAGGTGGCTTGAAAAAGGTGGGAACGTACTGGTGTTGTTTAGGGAAGACATATCGCAGGTATCCAAAGGCTCTATCATCGGAGTTAGAATACTTTAGGTCCAGATGAATCTAAACAAAGTGAAATAGATATTGTTTCCAAAATCAAAAGGAGAGACTCGTTAAAGAACGAAAATATGCGCAGGAATAACTGGCCAAGAGGATTTTCGGTTTGCTATATGATAATGCGAGAAGATCAATACTTATAATCTCGTTCATCCTAGTAACAACAAAAGACGTGCAGAAATCCAAAACAATCCTGCCACCATCTACGAGCGGGATCCATGATTGCTTTGCGAAAGACACGGCGGTGTACACCAGAATCAAGGGTTAAACCTCCGCGAGGCGCACATGGTAGACACAGCGCGATCAAAACCAGGATATGAGCAAATGAAGGAACACCACGATCTGCAGGACTTGTAGTCGTCGGCGCCTAAACCGTTGGCGGTCCATTCAGGCGTAGTATCTGCGGCGAGGTGAAGATTCAGCTGAACACGTATGGTAGAGCTGTGCCGCACGAACCTCGCTGTACAAGTCCCAGAGCCTTCCTAAGCGCTTCCGCTGAGCAAGTGGTGGCTGGCAAACCTAATTTGTCGAAGAAGAAATCTCGAAGCGTGTTTTCAAGGATATGGATATATTTAGTAAGTACACGCTGCAAAGGAGCTGCTGGGCGTACGGTGGCGCTTTTCACAACGTCTATCGTGGTAACTCTCTGCTATCAACTGATACGCTTTAGGATGACGCCTCTTTTATCGAAAGATATACTTGAAATTTCCTAACTGCCGCCTTTCCAAATAGGATGTGGATGTGTTCGACTTGCCGCCAACAAATTGAAAGAACAGCATTCTCGAGCTGGGGGTAAGCCCGTCACCTTGCTAAGAAAAGATATTTCAGTGAAGAAATATGCCTACAGCTAGGCCTCTACGAGTTGAAAATCTCAATATTAGCTAAGCCTCGAATCATACACTGGGCTATCAAAGCATGTTAGAACAGCGATCTTGAAGTTTCGAAGATACTAAACCACAACACAACGACCCCCAACCGTAACAATAATTCTGTAGCCTCTTAAGGTATCAGATCGTTGAGGATTTAGATCTACCGCTGATCTTCGATAAAAACACCTACCTGGATCCCAGAAGAGCAGCAGGTAAATAGCAAGCGCAACCGGAAGAAACTCCGGACATCCCAAATATAATTTGTGAGTATCAAGCTTACTGAGAAATCCTTCAACCGTCTCTACTAGTCTGAAACATACGCGCAGGAGTATCAGCAGTGTCGCGGTTACAAAGGCTACGGTGAAACCGTGGCTCACGCTTTTACGTAGTATATTCCACGCCTGCCAGAGGAAGGCATTTGGGATGGCGATGAAGATCAAGAAAGAGAAGGCCTGGAAGGCTAATCCCCCAAGCAAGACGTACCCGCCGCGGGGGGTCTTTACTCTTCGACTCAACGACCTCGGTCGATGCTGCACCAACAATTTGGACGATCGTAGCTACAATATCGCAGGTGGCAAGGATAACAAGGATAATAAGGACAAGGTGTGGCGAGAGGGCAACATATTGACGGCCGTTGACGGAAATGAGGACGCTTAGGATAGCGTATAATGTTGCGCGGAAGAAGACTGGTGCAACAACGATAAAGAAGTATTGCGCGACCAAATAGATTATTTTCTAGTGATCTAGGTCTGCGGCACCTTTTGGTTAGAAATGCACTGGCGGGGCAGGGTGTTACTTACGATTTAAGAGGATTCTAAAGGTGTAACCAACAATTTCCTAAAACAACCGCCTTAGCAATCATACTCCTCTTACGCGCAAGCTTCTGAAGAATAAACCTGAAGATATGAGCTCACCATGCATATACCTAACAGAACAGTGGGGAAATACCAGGTTCTGTATTTCAAAGACTGCTACGCGCGGAGCAATCCACTTATTGCAAAAAACGTTGCCCCCAGCACACTAACAGCTAAGGAAAGTGTGACTGATTCTCGGTCAGCAACGGTGATCATCGAAGCATTGACACAAGGAGGCCGCAAACCCATAGATGGCGACTGCAGCAGCGTCTGGGCCGTTAGGATTAAGAAAGTTGGGGTCTACATAACTTCGCACTGGCGATTGAGTTGCCATAGCAAGTATTTTGGCGTTCTTCCAAGTAATGTAAAACCGAGTAAATAAATTATCGGCAGGGGTGACTGAAGTGGTATTCACAGGAGCTTTCTCTAGTTACGCGCTGGCTTATGTATATAGGCTCGTTGTATCCAACGACTCGACCTTATGGAGTTCTTACTCACTATACCCTGCAACCCCGCGTGACATAAATTCGCAGCTTAATGACTAAATAGGATAAACAAGTAGTCGACAATGGTTTAGACTTGATGTCGCCTGGAGAATACCGTAAGAAGCCATCCTATTTTATGCTATGTTTATACCTTCAAGCTTCTATGCACTTCCTTTGATTATTGGTTGTTGCTTGGCGACCCAGATGCAAAATCAATACTACTTTGAGAAATATAAAGCGATTACCTTACACGAGGACTTGGGTGTGACAAGGTATTATCGGTTGAGGAGCTATTCTCGTTAGCCTGGGCCTTCTAAGCGATGCTCAGCGACGCGTCATGATGCTGAAAAGGGTTATTTAAGCCGTTATCGCGTCTTCGATGTGGACCTGATAGATTACTCCGTGGCCAGCTTCTTGTCCAAATATTTAGCAATACAAATAAATCTTCACGGATCCATTTTTATTGAATGCGAGGAACTTGGCATGCCAGTGGAAAAATAACTTACAAATGTAGGAGAAACTGATTGAGTAGTTGTGAGAACGTGTGCATTAGTCAGTGCATCAATAGAGAGATAATCCATATTAAAAAAACGAGAGTTATATAAAATGCAATAAATAGACAACAGAATCATATTGCTATATTTATAGCTTAAGAGGAAAAATAATAGTTGTAGATAAGTCGAAAAGGATTGGTGTTTGTGAGCCATGGCTTTTTTATGAAAGAGATGTGCATATCATATGGAAGGCTTGCGCGCCTAGCTTGGCATTGCCCATCTTCGTACCTACCTAGGTACCATCAAAGCCTTCCAATGTTTCAAACAACATCCTTAGCACTAGAGGATATGGCTTGATTACCTGTGTTGATATGAATTCTCTGCAAAAGGTTCGTCTTCCTAACCCTGCGAGATGGTTTCGGAGAGTTGTCTCCATGTCCGAAGCCGTTTCGCTGACGTTCTGTATCTCGGGTTAAACGGCTCCACCCTGATTCCAATCCTGGAACCCTCCCACTAATTCCTTTTTTAGAATAAAGCACGTGGTGATCGGCTAGCAGCATGTAATGCTGATTCTCCTTCAAATCTTAGAGCTGTCCGCGTTCCTTCATTATCCTTTCGATTTGGCAACCTGATCTGATAGTTAAAATGATACAATCGCTTGTTCAACTAGTGAGCCTCATTGGCCTAACTGTCCCTGGTGTGTGGACCTTAGATCTTGGATAGTGCCAGTTGTTTGCAAAAGGGCACTAATGTTTGGCCCATTCTAACGTATAAAGGATGGAACCACCACCAAACGCCCGCAAAGCGATTACCTCTCGCCTTAAGCTGTAAGTTCGCTTGTTATTTTAAACTTCCTCTTTTGTAGCTTCTGGCTGCCTCGGTAGAAGCGTAATTATTGACAGACGCCAAGCTACGACTGCAACCACCCAATCTTCCGGAGTGCCGGATTACTTTGACACAACAATTGGATGGTTCGCTGGTAGGACATAAAGTTCCGTTGCACGTAGGCTGGCTTAACCAATTACTAGGCCCAACACCAACTGGGGATCCCCCTTTACTTGCACAAACCAATGGAGCACCGTTTCCTGGCGTTTCGTACATACCCAATTCGCCTCTGGAGACGCAAGTGCCAATTGCTGGGAATAGCCACAAGGAAAATATATTCCAATTGCTGGGAAATCTGAGTCCTTATTTTCCAAATCCGCGCGGTTTTGGTGCTAATGAATATGCACTTCCTTCCGGTAGTAATGTCAGCTGGGTCAATATGCTTTCTCGTCACGGAAGCCGGTACCCAACAGTCAGTAGTGGTCCGCAGAGCGTCGGGCAAAAAGTATACAATGCGACGGGAAAATTCAACGCAACTGGTGCACTCTCGTTTTTGAATGCTTGGGAGTATGGATTAGGTGCGGAAATCCTCGTCCCTATCGGTAAACAGGAGTACGTTTTATTTCCCGATTATTCGTGCGCCTTCAAAGATTTGATTGCATGCTGCTCGCGGTCAATGCTTTGACAGGTCTTTTTTATTAACGTGATTTAGACTTTTCAATTCCGGAACGCTTCATTATTATCAGTACGGCCATCTCTATCCAAACAACGGCAGTAAAATTATTGCTCGAACAACAACCCAAAATCGGATGCTTCAATCAGCAGAGTATTTCTTGGCCGGCTTTTTTGGCCTTGGCTGGACTCAAAACGCTACTTTGGAAGTAACTATTGAACAGCTTGGGTACAATAATACTCTAGATGGCTATTACCTCTGCACTAATGCAAATACTGGTGTGTCAGCTGGCGGCGTTAATGGTAAGACGTCTGAATACTCAGTTATATTTCTTCTAATAACTTTGAACCGTTCCAGCTTCCGCAGAGTGGATCACCATATATCTCGTAAATGCTACACGCCGTATCCAAGATATGATTTCCGGGGACCTAGACTGGACGATTTTAGATAGTTGTAAGATATGCCTAAATAACACCTATAAAGTTCTTCTAACACTAGCGTAGACAATGCGCAGCAATTGTGCGCCTATGAAACGGTTGCCCTTGGCTACTCGCAATGGTGCGGTCTGTTCACGTTTGAGGAATGGCAAGGTTTTGAGTACAGCCTGGATATCACTTTTGCTGGCGGTTATGGCTTTCAATCACCGACTGGAAGGGCTATAGGAATAGGTTTTCTCCTCCCTTTATTAGCAATAATACGTATGCCTACTGACGAAGCTTCCTAGGGTATGTTCAAGAAGTCTTGGCCCGCATGCAGCACCATGTAGTTACGTCGCCCGCCGCCCAAATCAATGTGACTCTCGACAACAACACAGTAACTTTTCCTGTGGATCAGACTCTAAACTTTGATTTCAGCCACGACACAAACATAATGGCTATTCTGGCGGCATTTGGTTTAATTCAATTCAACAAATACCTACCCCCAACACAGATCGTCGACCGCGAACTTATTGTTAGCTATCTAGAGCCCTTCGCCGCTCGGTTAGACATCGAGATTATCAAGACTCCTCAACCTGTGAGTGCAGATCGATCAATGTCCAACCCGTATGTTTCTGGTCCGCCAACGAGTTACGTGCATTTCATTCTTAACCAGCGCACAATACCACTTGGGCGTAGCTTCAAAGAATGCGGGTCTCGTGATGATGGATGGTGTGAGATGGAAACCTTTTTAAAGATACAGCAAGCTCAGATCGAGCTGGCTGATTATGACTACGCTTGCAACGGCAATTACTCTGCTGTTCCGTATGGTAAAATAACCAACGGCACACCGTTGTGATGAAGGATAGGTGGTTAAGTAGATGAAAACTAGGGAGGCCAATCGTTTGCTAGAAGAATCCCCTCGCTAGATCGTTATTTAGCCGGAGGCGAGCGTTGAGCCGAGACTGTGCAAGAAAGATTTGCAATAGAGACCACTTCTAATGGCCATAATATGATGTTGAAGGCCTATTGAATGCGTGGAGAACACCCGAATTTCCATAGATAACCTAAATGAAACATCTCCAAAGTTCTTAGTAGAGAATCTCTTTACCTTAACCGAATAGGATCTTCTTAGTCATTAATAAACATACAAATGTTTCAATTCATATGAAATGTTTTCTGTGTTTCCTGGTTCAGGCCCCAGACCGGGAATGCCGTGCGGGTACGCTTGATGAGATTCGGCGTGTTACGAAGTGTTTCTAGCCGTTTCTTGACATTACTTACCTCTGCACATACCTATGGATCTATTGTTGAAGAGCTCATCGTCCTTAAGGCTATAGAGAATGCTGGCCCTCTTTATTACACTCTCAAAACTTTTACGTTGTGTACTTTTTAATTGAGTCTGTCTGGTTTTCCTTCAGAGAAGATCTTCATAAATATAAATGAGGTAGCATTTCTAATGGGCGAAATGGGATATATTCCACGTTATTAACCGTTTAACGCCCACTGCAAAGGTACTGTTCGAGGCCCAGACTCGATACAGGCACAGAGTCTACCATGCACATTTCAAGACCGATACCAATATCAGTATACACCGAATCGCCCCATAAACATCACCTAACAACGCCGTAGTCATGTGTGCGAGCCCGCCTAACGATGCATGGTTAGAAAGCAAGTCATGACTCTATACTACTCCAGCGGGAACGCGGCTACTCTTCGACGTCATTCCAACTCTCTTGCTCCCTATCCATTAACCTCTTCATAATATCCTCCGAAAATATACTCTCCTTCGGTAGTCCTGTCTTCCCGTAGTTGACCACAGGCCCAATGGTGTTGTTCCACTGACTCTTTCTCTCCATGAGCGTCCGAATAGGCTCGCCGACACTAGGTCTACTGATCCCCGCCGCAGCATTGACAGGATGCGACCCGCCGCCCGCGCCACCAGGTCTCTTCGCATTCTTCTTACCCTTTCCGATATTACGGTTGCGCTTGAGATAGGCAGCATTGAGCTGGTTGTCGAGGTCGTCGGCAATGGTGTTGTACTCCTGCTGCGCCATACGCTCCTCCGTGAGCTCGAGGATGCGCGCCTTGCGCGCCCCGTTGACGATAGATTGCTTCCGTAACTCGGATTGCAGGTACCGTAGCCGTGCTGCGACCTCGTCGTCGAAGTGCCCGTTGTAGTCGGGTGTGTCGACGTCGCTTAGGAAGCCGATGTGGCGGAACTCCTGCATGATGCGGTCCTCGAGCGTTGCGTAGTCGGTTTTGCCGACTGCAGCGGGTGCTTTCCATCCTGGTTGGGTGGACTCTGGCATTTGAGTTGCAGAAGGCTGGCGCTGGGAATCGAATATCCCTGAATCGTCGAGGTCCATGCTATCGCCATTTGCCGTGCCGTTAATCTCTCCGTTGGTGGTCGCATCACTTCGCTTTTCTGGACGCATCGTAGAGAGTAATCGAGCAAGGATTGGACCGGTGGAAACTTCCTCGGTTTCAGCAACATCATCCGTCATGATGTCCATGCTACCGCGAGGCTCATTGAGGGGCAATCGGTCACTATTAGTGTCAATTGCCATAGCACCGTCTTCGTCGGCCCAGATTTCTTTATAGGGTCTGGGCCCACGGCGGGGAAGAATAAAGGGTGTTACGCGGTCACCCTGGAAAGCGGTATTAGCAAAGTTATTCGAAAATGGGATGCGCGGAGCAAATTTTGGTTTGACAAAAGCATATCCAGCTTTATCACTGCTTTCAAAACATTTCCAAATCTACTCAGACACCATGCCAGCGCTTGTGGTTCGTTAATAGAATAGAAAGTGTCTAAAACTTACTCGTTCTTTCAAGAATGCTACATCTTCTTCAGTTAACGGCCTTATATATGGCTCGACATAGTTGGCAAAGACCGTCGCATTTACTTGACTAGCGGGTTTCGCATTGCTGAAGTCTTTGTCTGGAGGTGTGCCAGGGGTTTGGTCATGTAGATCACTTTCAGGGTATTCCGCCACGCAATATATCTCCTTAATCTGTTCTTCAGTCATACCGGGTGTAACCTCGCGGATATGATAGATCGTCGGATCGTCAAATGTGGAGGGATCAGGACCGAAAGTCTGGTATTGCGGTACGGACGGCATAGGGGCTGGTTGGTGAGAGGCGTCTGAGAGGCTTGGAGATGGTGCAGAGTCCATGGGAGCAGTGCCAGCTATAGATGGTGGCGCCTGAGATATTGGCGAAGAAATGGTAGAAGAATTATCTAGAGAAACATGTTAGAAAAGACTTAATAACAAATACGTGATTGTGTTCGTCGACCAAGCGTGAATTTTCATGGGTCTATATAGAGCCTGGTGGCGAAGCCTCCGAGAAGCTTTCACAGTACCTAGGTAATGCTTGTGTGTGAAGATAGAACTTCAATGTAAATTCTGTGTATGGACTAACAGATTCCAACAGAACTTACCCTTATGGACATCGACGCCATCTTGCCTAGCTACTCCGTGAGCGCCCACAGCTAGCGGCCGGTCCTCCTCTGAATCCCTCTTTTTCACCTTTTTTAGCTTGTGCTTTCTTTCTTCAGCCTCTCTATCCGCCCTTTCCCTTTTCTCCCGTTCCTGCTCTACTCGTTCCTTCCGCCTCTTGGAGAGCTCTCGTAATACTCGATCTGAGACTTCGCCTCGTATGCGTATGTGCGAGAGAAACTTGTTTTGTATCGTCTCCCGCATTGCGCTCAGGCTATGTACAGAGGGTATGTTGGAGACACTTCCACCACGATCTAATATCTCCTCAACCGTCACATCTAGCGGCGTGGAGAGGCGAGCCATTGGTGTTCTGAGGTATGAGGAGGACGAGGACATGGGTTCGACGGTTACTTGGACGCTGGCGCCGGGGGGGACTGGGGTAGTGTTTCGACTGCGCGATCTCCGGATGTTTTGAGGTTGGCTTTTGCCTTTGCCTTTGCTGCTGATAGGAGGCATTAGGCAAGATATAGGGGTGGTCTGTGCCTTCTTGGCCCAAGTGGAGTCCTATTTGCGAGGAATGTGGGTGACTATGAGGGCGGCAAAAGCATGGAGGCCGAAGGCTACTGAGACGCACGGTGGGTATGCAGTGGGTATAGTGGCACAAGCAGGCGGAGAGGCTGGTCGGCGGTCAAGATGTCATCAAGCAGGATGGGCGCAAAGAAGCGGGCGGTGGTTAAGGCGGTGGTGGCTTGCTGCTGATGGACGGGCGGTGTTGGTGACCTTGATCGCGGCTGCAGAGACTGCGGTGTCGGGGGAGGAGGGGGTGCGTGTCGGTCGGGGTACGGTCAGCGCCGACCAATGCCAATAGCGCCAGCCGATGCGATCGGGTTAGCGGGCAATATTCAAGCTTTGCTAGACTGCGACAAGCATTCTGGCCCATGCATGTGCTTAGATATGCATCTTCCCTCGTTCGCCCGACTAAAGCACATGGCTGGACGGCCTGCGACGAACTCTCCTGCCACCACCACTCGACTCTCCGCCACCACGCAACACAACACTGCCTTCGACCTTCGCTCCTCTTTCCAGTACATCCTGTTTCGCACTATGCCCGTCAATGCTTTTCGATGAGCGTGGACTTTGCACTCGCTGGTCGTCATCATGAGTAAGTTGTTGAGGTGCCCTCGCTCTCAAGCTCTACCCTCGACGCGCGTCCAAGTGCTGCAGCTGATGAGAGAATCACCCAACAGCCGCTCAAAGCATTGGCATCTTTACAATCGAGTTTCCCGATCCATACAGCCTCCCATATTACAATGACAAGTTTACCACGATAAGTGTAAATATGGCCTATTTCGATCCGTCCTACATGCGCATACCCGGCACTCCTCACGACACTGGCTGACAAATACCGTGAACCTTAGAGCAATATATCGTTCCAATATCCCATTGAAGACAATATTCGGACTCTCTCGACCAATGGCGCCACTCCCGGGACGGATCCATATGGTATCCTCTACGTTCCGAACCTCTCTTCAGATGATTGTATCAGTGCCGAGAAAACCCTTGTGTCGCCAAATGCCACCCGTCGACATAATCTTCCCAACACCGACTACTCCCTTGTAGCCATGGCGCCGTGGTTTTCCCCGCAGTGCGTCCTAGAGTACTTTGCCTCCACTAGAGGTGCACCCGTCAAAGCGTTCATCTTCTATTTACCAGGCAATGGTACGGACGAGCCTCCGCTAACAAATGATCCAACTTGGGGCCTTGGAGATGGGGGGAGTTGGAAAATGAACAATCATTTTCCTGTTTATGCCATTCCAGGATTGACTGGGAGTATCATCATGAATGAGATGGCACTATATTCTGGGAATGTCACGACTGTACCACATGGGCATGATCTTGCGTCGATGTACTCTCCGACTGACTATATCCGACTTTGGACAACAATTGACACAGGTATTAGCTTTAGCCACAATATATATCATTTAGAGTGCGAATACTAACGAGCTTCAGGTCATGGAAATCAACTTCCGAGTCTATGGGTCTTCCTTGTTATTGTTCTCGGTCTACTGCTTCTCATAATAGGTTCCACCTCATTCATCATGCATCTACTCCAACGAAAACGTCGAAATCGTTTACGTCAGCGTGTTATAAACGGAGAAGTTGACCTCGAAGCGCTTGGAATCAAGCGTCTTACTGTTCCTCAGGAGTATCTCGATAAAATGCCATTATTTAACTATACCCCCGAATCGAATCTCACGCTACAAAAAGAAATGGAACCAAATTCACAACCTCCCGCGAATCCACTAACGGCTCCGTCCCCCCTTCAGTCCGATTCGGAACCTAATCCCGTCTCAACGCCAACCCGCCACTCTTCTGCCCCCTCAATCAATACCACAACTACACTATCTCAATCTGCATATTCCCAGCCTACCTGTCCTATCTGTCTTGATGATTTCGTACCTAATACCACCACTGTACGTGAGCTACCATGCCGCCATATCTTTCATCCGGGCTGTGTCGATACCTTCCTCTTACGTAACTCCTCCCTCTGTCCGATGTGCAAAAAGTCGACCTTGCCAAAAGGCTACTGCCCTGCTAACGTCACAAACGCCATGGTACGGCGTGAAAGAATGATCCGTAGGATACGAGAGCGCGTTCGAGAGGACGGCAGTAGCGGCGTAAGGGCTATAGGAGATGGTGTTAGGCATTTAATTGGAGGTGGATGGGTTCGAGGGCAAACCGGCGGGTTTCTGGGTACATCGGGGCAGTCGGTGGATGTGCCAGCTCCGACACAGCAACGAGGAGCTCAAAGCGAGAGAACGCGAAATGGCCTCATCGGTGGGGTGATTGCACATGCTATGGGTAGGAGAAGGGTATTCAGCGCGCCGGCGAGGACACAGGGAAGACCGGCGGATATTGAAATGGGTACGGCGGTCCACCCTACCGCTACACCACCTCCAAATGTTGCTCCAAATTTAACTGCGGCGGAAGTACGGAATGGTGTCCCAACAGCGACTGCCACAGTAGCCGCGTCTGGCACAACGCTAACTAGTGACTTGGCTTGTCCCCCGCCATCTCCTGGTAATGTTCTAAGCCGAAGAGAGTGGGCACGGCAGCGGGCACTGGCTCTCATCGGGAATCAACAGGCCCCAGGAGATATTGAGTCGGAAGAACAAGAAAGGCAACAGAGTAGATGGCGGAAAGTTTTTGGGAAAGTGTTTCCAGGATGGAGATAACGCTTTCCTTCATTTATGAATAAAAGAAGGAAAAGCGCAGACATTGTGGGGCGTTGCAGCGCGGTAACGACACGACACGAACGTAATGAAGCAACAGGTATAAGCTGGTAGTGTAAATCGGGGCCTTGGAGTTTGATTTTAGGAGGAGCTTGGGAAGGAAGGGGTTGTTGCTTCATTGCTTGATACGGACATTATGGAGCAAACGGAACATGGGAGGTATCTAGAGTCTCAATGGAATTTGGCTTGTGTGATTGATTAGTTGGTTTCGTTTTTTCTGTACGGAACATGTCACTTGTAAGCATTAGCTCGCAGAAATAGTGATACCCATGGTATGCACGTTGAACTAAGATGAAGTTTCTAATTTGTTATGATATCTCCGCTGCTGGGAATCAAGAGACAAGGGAAATAATGAATTTAGCTGGATGTTTCCAAAATTCGAAAGTTACTCAATTGTTAATATTACTTCTTGACCAAGATTTCCATTAAACCTCTATTCCACCCTCCTAACACTCATATCAATCCTACGCCACTCACGCCCTAGCCACAATATAAGCAATCACAAATGGCAGAAAAATTCCAATAAGAAAGAGCAATAACAACTCGGTTGCTAGCGTTACTACGAGGGGTAGTTGGGTTGCTTGGTCCGCACGATGGGCTTTGAGGCTAGGAGGATAGGCAAACGGAGCTTGTCGAATTGTTAGGGGAGTGGTAGGGACAGGAGTTGCTATGAGTATAGTGGCGGGAGTGCTAGAATAGGACATTATCTTGCGATGGAAAGATATGTTTATCTAGAAGAGTGACGTGTAAGATAGATAGGCTCAGAGGGAGTATTAAAATGACATTGCCGTGAGGGTTTTAAGTTATGAGGGTAGTGATCGGCCCATGAGCGTTTGTTAGAGTCAGGTGCGCAGGATAGAATCAATGAACAGCACATAAACCAATGATAAGAGGAAGACTAAGCGTGCATGCACATACTTATTCCAAAGCGCCTTTTAGAGAACACTTTAACAATGATCCAACAAGAGACTGATCGTAGCGAGTGACGATGCTGGGGCAAACATGCAACTGGTTTGGGCTCTCAGTACCGACACATAATTATAAAGCTAACAAAGGAGACAGCCCGCGTTCGTCGGATTGCTATTTATCGAAAGCACTGATTGCCGGTCCGACGCAGCACTTTTAAGCAAGCTAGATGCATGCTACATAAATGAATATATAGTTATAAGGCAAGATGGCATCTCGTTACTAGCTACAATTACGGTTTACCAATATTTTTCATACACTGTCAGAGCAAATAGAATTAACAGCAGATTAGAAAGTTTAGCACCTAATCAAAATGCCCGGCGTTAAAGATACCGCCTGCCCGCTGTCGTTCGGAAACGTGCAATCAGGATTCCATAATAGCGTTAGACCAGAAGACATAGCATTGATGGATAGGACGGCACGAGTTGCAGCAGCTCGGCGAGGCTACGACCATAACCAGATATTAGGCAAAAGATCAGGATTGCCTAGTCAAGTACGTCGCGGAATCGAACCAAGTTGCGGCTGTGTTATTCTTTAAGACTTTCTGTCATGTTTTAACTGGTTCTTCGATTGGCATAAGCTCTGGATCGTACCTCGGAACGTAAACATTATAAAAACCCGTGGCGCTTAAAGACTTTTGTTACAGAGACTCATCTCTTGGGAGACTTTACGAATGCTGTGGCGTCGGAATGGGAGGAAGCAGTTCCTAAGCTTCCGTTCATTAGCTACCGAGCCCACCCACCAAAGTGCTATCGATGAACCGAGTAGGATTACAAGATAAGCCGTGGTTTGGCTCTTCTTTGATGAATTTTATGGCCTTTTGAGAATCTGTTTGAGCTTTGAGTTTTTGGATCGTACTAAGGTGATGCGGCTTTTCTTCTCGGGTCGTTCGAATTAAGAGTTTCTGTACCATTTGTTATACGGCCTCCATTCACCGATAAATAGCCTGCACCTCTCCAAAGCCTTTGATCTTGTCCATAACCTCTTTTTCGCTCAACCTTAGCTCAGTGCATATCTGATCAAAGCTATGGACTCCGTCAAGATACCTCGCCAAAGGTAATTCTCGACTAGGGTCCGACCCCTGTAGAGTGCCGCGTCTGCCCTCGTTCTCACCTTCATGGCCTTCCGTACCTCTCACTTCTTCATCAGACCCAGGCAGACTTGAAGAAGTCGCAACTGCATACTTGTGGACACGATACAGGAAACCCTTGATGACACCAAACGTGATAAGCCGCCTAAGGTCAATACGTGTGAGGAGCTCAAAGTTCTCAAGACACCATGTGCGTAGAGTGAGACCTTGCTTTAATGAGGTATAAAGTGTAACAAGCGTCTCTTTAGAAATTCGGTAAGGATCGGTCTCATCGCCTGAGTCATTATCATCTTCTAATTCTGCTTCTGACTCTTCATGTTGGGATGCGTCCAATGCAAAGGTCTCTTCGTTCTCATTTCGACTTCCATCGGCCTCAGATCCTAGTCGGATTGGAAATTTCAGGGTCATACGAGGGGTTCTAACATACCTCGCACACTCTTCCTGCAGGTTTTCATCAACAATGAAGTCGCCGATTTCCGCCGTCGGAGCATAAATGGCGCTAAATTGGAATATATCCAGGAGAATTACACAGCCATAGTAGACGAGGTGCTGTACGGCTTTCCTCGTTAGTCCGAGGTCTGTGTCTGCAAGTTGAGATATGTGTGAGACCGAATGTGTGCCATCGATGTATGGCAAGATACGATTAAGCGTAAGGTCAGAGGATATGGTTGGTGAGGAGAACGAGGAAAGGTCGATTGTAAGAAGAGGGACATGCCATGCAAATACTGGAGCTGGAGGAGCATGTGTAGGAAAGAGCTTCAAGTTAATGGTGTTTGAATCATCTGTGCGGGAGGGGAACGTTAGCCTGGGGCTCTATAAGCCTTTGCTGTAGACAGACAAACCAATTGGTATCATGCACTCGCAATAATTATTGAGATCTTCCAATATCATCTCACAAAGTGCATATACCTTACCGCTGACGCTTGGCACTAGTCCAACTTCCCAGACATCGGAATTTGCTGTGTCAACTTGGTTATCAAGCTCTTCCTTAGTCCAATCCAGTCCTTCAATTGCATGATCTTGGTATTTCACTTTCTTATCATCATCATCCACGGCCTTTACCTCCCACTCATCGTCATCTCCCTCAAACCATTTTGGGTCCTCTTCCTTACTTAGAAAGCCTCCTTGCTCCTCTAAACCCCTAAGTAATCTTCCTAATTTCCTAACAACACTCGCGTAACTTCCCCAATCCGTGACGTCTTCCTCGAGAACCAATGCAAAATTAAAAATGAATTCGTTGCGGTTATATCGAGCTTCATCATTAATGCACACTGGATAACCAATGATGCGGTAATGACTTGTGCAGACCGTTACGAGTCGATCGCAGAATTCTTGCCGCGGGATTATATAGTCGGAGATGCTAGGGAAGTGGAAGAGCGGTTGTCGAAGCGCCGAAGGTGACGATGAAGGCGTGATTGAGCCTTCTGGGACCTGATGGAGAACACGGGAGCCTACAGAATGGATATGTTAGTCAAGCGGGAGAGAAATTGTCTCAATTAACAGGGCTCAGAACGAGCGTCTACCTTTCTTGGGATGAAATCGCGTAAAGAAGATGGCTTTGATCATGCTGGCAGATATAAGAGCTCACAATGATGTTAGCCCTAGGAGAGGCCTAGGATGCACACATGACCCACAAGGTGATTTCAGTACTTTATGCCGAACTTCAAGCCAAGTATTCTGCCGTCTTAGACCGCCTATAAATGCAATATCAACAACCACAGAAGGAAATAGATGCACTTTCATAGCATCGAGCTATTTACTAATTACCCAAGAGAGAACAAAATTCGTTGATGGCATTATGCATAACGTAACTTTTCAGATTCTATTTACATATCTCTTTCTCACCCTTTCTAGTAATTCTACTAACCTTATGCAGAGAACATGCAGGGAACATAAATATATTACATTTTCGCATCAAAGACTCAAGTCCCATCATCAGTATCGCCGTAATCCGCAGTCTGCACCTCACACAATCCGCTCCGTACTCTCTGGCTACTTCGTGAGCTTGTAGCACCAAGTTTCCGACTCAGCACACTAATCCTATCTTCCAGCGTAGTTATGCCGACTGACGCGGCAGATGTCTTCTCAACCGAACTAACCCTCGCTGGTCTTGGCCTTTGTAGTGGTATTGCTGCCTCAATGTCTACATCAGTATCGGAGCTTTGGAGTGAAAGGTTTCCCCAATCAAGAATATTGGTTGAAGGGCCTGGTTCATCGATATAAACACTAGAGAAGGATGTGGCATTGGAGAAATGCCTTGACCATGGTGGGCGCGGATGCTGCATCTTTTCAAGCTGTGCGTCTACTACTGTAGGTTCGGCCGTCTGTTCGACCTGCTGGGCGAGGCGACTTGGAAGCTGAAGAGATAGGTCGCCTGTGGGCAGGCCGAGCATCTCGTAACAAGACTTTCCAACCCATAGCATCTGTTCATGTTCACGTAAGTAACGCTCGCCACTAAAGGACTTCTGCACGATGCTGCGTGCCATCATGCCAAGCTTGCGGCGCTGCTCAGTCTTGTCGTACATGCGTTTTGTGATGATTTCCACATCTTCAGGAGAGGGTTTATGAGGAAAGACTGGGGTCGGAAGATTCGGATCGTCCTCGGCATACTGAGCCCATTCGTCGAGCATAGCAAGAAGGTTTATCTGAGCTCGAGCAAGACCGTATGCGTCATTTGGTGCAACAACCTCACTGTAACGTTTACCATCATCTGGATCAGTCAAGACACGGAGAGACGCGCCAACATCGGTGCAGACAACAGGGGCACCTGTCAGTGCTGCTTCTCCTAATGCCAATGGGAGACCTTCTGAGACAGAAGAATTAAGGAACAGCCACTGGAGTCTCATTAGAGTTACGTCAATTTGGTATAGGCCAAATATACTTACTGTATTCGCAAGTACCATCGCGGGGTCAGCTGTGCCTCTCAGGGTAACACTAGATCCCAAACCCTTGCAAGCAAGAATCTCTTGGCATTCTGAAGAGTACACTGGAGCCTTGTTTAAAGCTCCGTATATGTCTAGTCGATAATCCTTGAAGCCCCATTCGTTGGATATGATATCAGCAGCCAGAAGAGCTGTCTTGATGTCTTTAGCAAACCAGACGTGTGAAAGCATGGTAACTGTTGGCTTGGTGGTTTTTATTTCTGTGACAGGCGCGAATTTTTGCATATCAGTGATGCCATTGACTACATAGCACCATTAGAATACGTATTTCCCATCCATTAGGGATTTATGACATACCGATTGGGTCTACCTTCCTCCGGAAGACGTTTCGGTGTGTTAATGACCCTTGACAGCTTCCAATTTCTACCTCCCAGCCCGGATTGAAAAAGTCTGTATCCCAATTAGATTGCAACGGGGTAATATATAACACAGGTGGCGAAAAGACAAAACTTACCGGCACAAGGAAGAATCTGATCAGCATGATGTAAAATGAGGGTTGAAGTCATTTTCATCAGCCCTAACAAAGAATTTCGAATAAAAGGAGGCAGAGTACACAAGGCAGAAGACAGATACAGGTTCGTCTCTCTCCAAGAAATAGCATGATCCCAAATCTGAAGAGTGCAGTTACGCTTAATTTTGCAGACAATTCCGTATGATGCGGAAACGCTGTGATGAGAAGCTTGGAAGACGGTGGGAATCTTTTCGGGAATTGGAATCGAAAAAATGAATAGATCTAGGATCAGTAAGTATGCAGACTCCTCAATCATGAAACCAATTAATACAACACGTACATCTAAACCAAAGTTCCAAGGCAGTGTCAAGATGCCCAAGCGTGGGACGTTCCGTGTTGAACCACTGAGAGGGTGGTTTAGCATTCGGCATGTCATCAGCTAGCCATAGCTTTCTCCAGGTATCCTTAACAAGGTCACTTGTCCAAACCTCTTTCCAATGTCGAGAATCTTGGAAGTAGGTATTTAGGTTGATAAGCGCTCTGGTCGCCTGTTTAACATCTGCTGAAGTCATGTTTATTGCGCGCGCCCCGCGTACAAGAGCTGTTAGTGTTGGAAGGAAATTGATGCGGACATCTTCCATCGTCGCATCCTTGAAAAGACCATCTACCTCGCTATCCAGCTTGTTGGAGAACATACCATGGCAAGGGTGTAGGAAGTCTAAGCCCCATAGAGGTATGACTTTGAGGGACTCGACGTTTTCTTCCGTTTGGTGTTTTGGCAGACCGAAGTCATTGGCAGATTCGACTACCATATGCCATTTAATTGTGCGCAGGTTATTAATGAGATCCCTTCGGCAAGCAGACACACCTCCACCTTCATTAGGCCAGGTCCCAGTATCTACAGCAATGACATGAAGCGACTTGTCTGTGTCTGGCTGTAGTGTCTTGGTCCTAGTGTAGATGACCGCATCGCCACCTTGACCAAAGCTAAACAGATCACTCATACGGATCGCCAATGGAGTCCAGGCACTGATGTCGCTTGAGAGATCAGAGCTTGCCATAACAGCATCAGCATGCAATGCCAGATAGTCCTCAGCTTTTACCAGACTTCCTCGATCTCTACGACGCCAATATGGCCGCAGCAAAGAATCTCCTCTCAACAGCTGCTCATCCACCCATCTGATAACAACTCCGTCGAGATCAACGCGCTTTTTCCATGCCTTCCAGAGCTGTGACCTTGCACGCGCTGTCGAAATCGGTTGTCTCTTTGTGTCTCTGCCGAATAAACGACCGAAAAAGGTCGAATTAGCTGACCGAAACTCTATAAGAGGGTTCTCGTCGGCAAATGTACAGTGAGTAGGTTTCTTAAGAACTCCAAGCCAGTCGTGACGGATCATCTCAGGTGTGTCGACTAGTTGGCCGTTAAGCTTTGTGGTGATCGTAGGGTGAAATTTGTGATCATATAACCAGGAGCATTCATAGACGTCTGCCCCTTGGACAAACGTAGCCTCGTGGACTCTCGTATTGGGTATCCATCGCTCCACTTTCTCGGCATGGCGTATTGGAGGAGCACACCAACTTACGTTACAGGTGATGTGTGGAAGCACAAACTCGGCGCGCAGGAGCTCATCATCATATCTAGCATTCTTCCGGTAATGATATTTGAACCGGACAAGATTGCCATGCAACATGTAGCTTCCAGATTCGATATGGCCCTTCCAGTTGTACCGATAGACTGATCCCTCATCTTTGCCCCGAACGCAGGTTCTAGCGAGAGGGATATTGGAATTCCCCCACCTCGAAACTTTGCTTAGACGTCGCATCTTTCTGTCAGCATAGTCGTATATGAACTCGTTGACGACTTCACCATTCAAGTACTCCTGACGAGAATAGAGCCGCATATCCTTCCCAAAAGTGCTTATTCTGCTGTGACCACTGGCTGGCTCTTCTTTCAAAACACCTGTATAGAAGTAAAGCCTGAATCCTTTCTTGTCTGCTGCACGCATGAATGCTGTCGACGTCTGATCATAGTTCTGTATCAGTAAGCGGCCCTTCTTGAGCTTAATGATACTGCCTTTGATCGTGTTTGAAAGTGTTTGGAGGCCTTTGCGTCTATGGTATAGGAAGAAAGGAAGTATTACAGCCTGTGCCGCTCTCCCATAAATCCATATACTGGTGAGGAATAAAGTTGCAGGCTTTGCGAAGATACGAGGTTTCCCCATCAATACGCAGTTTAATTCTCTTTGGTATTCAAGGTCTGCCATAGCTGAGAGCACCAAAAATTTAATCCAGGTCCCAAGGGTATGATATAGATAAGCAAATGGCGTCTTGAGACGCGCAATCCACTTTTTGAAAAAACTTGTTGCGGAGCGACCCAGTGTTTTTTGCTTGGGGCATTGAAAGTCAGCGTTCTGCTGGCAATATCCCTTCTCGCCAGAGCCTACAGAGCCACGGCTTCGAGAGTAGTTGCATTTTTGGATCGAAAGTACCGCGGCGAGATCATAACGAGCAAGCGTAGTAGACACAGTACAGCCAGGTTCAGCGTCAATGTTGGAAGAAATCCAGTCTAAATCAGCAGATGAGAATGATCTGTGATGGCCAATACATCTTTTGAGAAATGAAGACCTAATTTCTCGTGGAAGAGAATCCCACGAAGTATCGCAATCAATGCCTAGGCAGATGTTTTGTAGCAGTTCTTTTCGAGATGATGTCGTAAAACTAGCCATTCGAGGCTCCGAAACATCAACTGGTATACTACGCTTGGTACACTCGGAGATGGAATATACTTCAGTGCTGAGCTCCTTGCACGACAAGAGTGACTCAGCAATCTCGGCTTGATGTTGACTGATGCCGAATACAGATTTTACACAAGCATGGAAAAGGATCTCTGCGATGATTTGGCAGTTGCTACTGATGTTTAACTGAGCAGGCGACGTTTCGTGAGAGTCCGAAGCTAGCAGTAAGCTCAGCCGGTCCTCAGAAAAGCAGCTTATCGCCTTAGTATTGATGTCTTTGGTTACAGAGTGCATGGGCACAATGTACACTGCGATGTCCCCGTTTTCCCAAGTCGATACTATTCTCTGCACCCAGTATGGTGCCATTGGAAAGGCATCGAGCGCGAGCTTCGAGAGTGATTGGTGTGTGCATGATAGTAGCAGAGATTTAACTTGAGAGCCTGGGTGGCCGAAAGCATGGACCTTGAACCGATTTTCTTTAGGACCAGACCTCAAACTGTCATAAAAAGCCTCCAGCTCACTTTGACTCCACTGTGGATTGGACCCAGAGCTACAATATGCGTGAAAATGCCTCAGCTTCGATCCGCCATTGCTTGTTTGGCTCGGCAAAGGTAAGAGATTGTCCGCAGCGCTCAAAGAAGCTGATAGTTTTTTGGAAGGCCTGAGCCAGATATATATCTTGAGTAAGGAACTAGGGGGTTTCAGTCTGTCTGGCCAACCGAGTTTCGCAGTACTTAAAGATAGAAGTGCTGCTGTCCACGTAGCTGCATTAAGAGCTATGACACCGTTGTACTCAAACTTAGGATGAAATCTCTTCAGAATTAATCCGATTGGGAATCCGATAGCAACAGCCGTCAAAAGGGGCATGAGAGTATGGGGTCCCGAAAATATTTTGTTGTACTGGTAGAGTAGCAGACCGCTATACGCTGCGACATACGACAGAAACATGATCATCGCAGACTCTGACCCATTAAAGATCCATATCAACGCCGCACTGAGTGATAGAGCCCACACGTGAACTCCAAGGAAGCGCCAAAGGGTAGTCCAGTACAAATGACGCCTGAATTTCTCGTCGTTTAACTTTGCTTCTCGAATATGCTTTGTGGACTGTATCGATACTGGAGCAGACTCTTCCGATAGTTGATGGAGATGCTGGGCCTTGTAGTCTAAAAGCACGGCCCCAATCAGATAGTAAGCTAATCCAAATCCTACGGATAGGCGGAAGGTCTTATTAAGCGCGGCGGAAAGACCAACCAGTTGACCGCCATCAATGAGCTCAAGCCAACGGTCTAAGAGTGCGGTGAGGAAGTAGAGAATTCCGCATCCAATTTCATCACCGGCGTTCCGCCAATGGATGAAAGAATTGTGAAGCCGAATTCCTTTCTGAGCTTGTTGCATGCTGTCAAGGGCTACTTGTGTTTCCAGGTTCCAAGTAGAACTATACGGGATTGGTCGTTTAACATCTGTGAGACGGCAATACCAATCCAAAAGGAATATGGTGGAGTCCCAACATGTGGCTAGTTCCCTCACCAATGCATCGGAGGTTTTTTTTTGCCAAAAACGGCGATTTCTCTCTTTTATCACAGCGCCATAAAGGCTGGTTCGACATAACGCTAAAATCGCAGGCTCGCTGAGACCGACGAAAGCATCAGGTTTTTCCAATGTAATCGGTATTGAGGTAATAAGAGCGGAATTTGACGCTTTACTCGATCTCCTGGCTATAGAGCGTGTCAGGACACATATTTCCATGAATGAACATTGTAAAATGAAACTCACTTTTAGTGTGATGAACCTGTGAGGTATTGCCACCTTGTTCATTTGTGCGAACATACCAAGCCTTTACAGCAGCGTCGTCGAGGGTCTTGATATTATTATACCACGTCACCCATTGAGAACCAACATGGCGAGTGCCGAGAATTAGTAACGTGACAAACAAGTAGAGCACAGAGAGGTAGATGATAACATCATGGCCGGTAACCATCAGGGTAAGGACTGGTGATATTATCAGAGTGGGAATCACGCAGATAATAACAACACGACCATTCAGAAAAGACGAGCCAGGGAATTGGTAAGTAGAGAGGACCGCTAATACCGAGAGATACGACGTAAGGCCAAGGAGATAGAAGAAGAATATGGCACCCGACTGCACATCATGGATAGCACTGATTATGATAAATCCAATCAATCCGCTGGCGAGGGTAAATGCGAGGCCTCCGATTAGTCGAGTAAGCACAAACATGTTAGCAGCAGAAAATGCCATGGATATGATATAGTATGTGCCGCCAATTGATATCCAAGTTCCAATAGCACCAGAGAGTAACAGGGACACCATTAGTGCCAGTGTGGCGTATTTTTGCTCCTCAAATGACATAAAAGCACTGAGGTAAAGGCCATGGCCGGTAGTGGTTAGGAGGGTGATATCTAGTATAATTAGTACTGTCTATGAATGGTA
This sequence comes from Glonium stellatum, assembly GCA_001692915.1. NCBI lineage: Eukaryota > Fungi > Ascomycota > Dothideomycetes > Gloniales > Gloniaceae > Glonium > Glonium stellatum. The sequence goes on from KV749278.1 coordinate 38,824, forward strand.
TATCGGTGTATATGAGGCAGAACCGACGCGTAGGGGTGCATGATCATACTATAGTTTTAGAGTAATGATAGACGCACTTTGTCTACGTATCGACCATTCCATATACTGATTTGTGCCACTTACCGACTAGAGCTGGGATGGCAAACACGCTGAGGAAAGTAAAGCGACGATATCCAGGCATTGTTGATGCCTTTTGGTTGGGGTCGATGTCTGTTTGTGCTGCAGCGTATGCCGAGGCGAAAGACGGCGCATTATTGATCCATAGGGGTGGTTGATTCTCCGGTTTGTTGTAGTGAGCTCTGTGTTTTTCGGAAAGGAGGATGCCAAAGTCGCTGGGCGTAATATCAAAGTACGCCTCACATCGAGAGCCAAGAGCGAAAAGCTCTGCAAAGGCAGCACTCTGGTCAGAGTATTCGTTGAAGAGCGGATTCCTGTCAGACACTTCTATGTACACCTCTTCGAAGGCGGCCTTGCGTGCTGCACAGAAGACTGAGAATAGAAGGTAGTCCGTCAAATAGTCTAGTGTACCTTTTTTGATCAGTGTGTCCAGTGTAGAGGTGATTCTATCCAAGCTGTCGAAGCTTCGATTCTCAAGGAGCAGTCGGAATCCAACATCAATATCTCGAAATATTTGAAGCGCATACTCGTCATCTAAACCGAGAAGATTGCGTTGTCGATACCATGTAAGACGTGCATTCACTAGGCTCTCTTGTGAGATATTGCCACGGAGATATTCCATATTGCTCAACCTTTTGAGTTGCCGATATGAAGGCACATCTAACAAAAGCTCTTCACACTCGTGGCGAATCGAACGGAGGAGCGGGCAATTTTCTCCCCATTGCGAGAATCTAAAGTGCTGTAAAGACAGTAGGAGGTCTGTGGGAGACAATAGGTTGAGATCTTCCTGGAGGCGCTGTGGAAGCCGATCAAGGAAGACTGGCCTGTTTTGTAACTGTGCGAAGGTATATTCTGCCAGGAAACATTGATATCGTTGGAAAGTACGGCTGCTTAAGTAGGTGTGGAGGAGGATAGAAGGCAAATCATGAGCAAGCTTGGAAACATAAAAGATTATTGTACCAGTTCTAGGTTCAAACTCGTGTACTGCCCAAAATTGAGCTCCAGCAGGAGTGTGAAATCCAGAGTCGAGCCCTACATATACCAATACATCATTCTGCCCATTGGCTTCTGCGCTCGTATTTGCGAGGTGTTTGGCAAGATCGCGTATTGCTTGACGCATGGATAGAGAAATGTCCGGGAACGCGTTTTCAATGTCTCCAAGCTGGCTTAGTGATGTTCCGATTTCGTGTAGTTGAGTTGAAGGTACTTGACTAAGCAGGTTCAGTCTCCTAAGCCTTTGCTGAGCTTTTACAACAAGGTCGAAATCTTCTCGAGTGACGTCAAGCCCAATCGGGAAACAGCCTAGGAAGTCGTGGACATTTCCAGAAGGGGATCTAGAAAGGGGATTGAATGGGCTCCTGTCCAGATATGCAGTCCACTTAAAACTTCGACGATCCGCTGAATACGGAAGTAAGGCTGCATTATCGCCCAGCTCAGGATCCTGTACGGTTAATGTGGATGCGCTGTAATGACTGTCTGAATCCGAGTCATATCCTTCTAGTGCATCTATGATATAGCCCAAGCTTGGGAATATATCGACGATAGATCCATAATCTTCGGCGTTGGTGCTGGTTTTGGGATTTAACTACACGATCACATGTTAACAAACCCCTCAAGAGGTCAAGATCTCAAACAACTTACAACGCGGGCCGACCTGAAAACTTCGTGTATGTTCATGACTCTCCGGTCTTTCAGCCACTGGAAGGCAGCTAGTGGCTCATCGTAAGGTCGGTTTTTCGAAGCATCCTTAAGTGATATAGCCGGTCCAATCCAGGTTAACGCCCCATGGTAACCACACCACATGTGAGATCTTCGCGCAACAGCATGGGATAATTTCACGTCGTCATCAACAGTTTCCCACATCATGACTGTGAATGAGCGGAGGCACGACTGGGATACGAATGCCTTCGTGGTGCTTTTCATTTTATCCATGGCAAAGAAATCTCGGCGCTCCCCGTTTGGTAGTATTGTGCCATTCCTGACTACTATCCCGGAGAAGAGCTGTAAATCTGGTCTCTCAACTCCTTCTAGGAAGTCAGGAGGCCCAATCTCAAGGAAAACATCAAGCCCGATGGACGTGAGGAGCCTAGAAAGCGCATTCAGGAATGGAGCTGGAAGTCGGGATCTCCAACCTGCGATCAGGATGCCAGTGTAAGGACTATATCCCCATGATTTCTTGAAATTATGCTGTATATTGCTTGCGATTATATCCACAGCGCGAAGCATATATGGCTCATCCTGGAAAGTCTTCGCATCGAGCAAAGTCTCCAGATCCAACCTCCCAATGACATGTGAGGGATTGACGATAGTAGGATTATCGATTGCATCTAGTATTCCTGATTGGAATGGATCCACAATAATAGCATCCCACTGTGAAAGAACACGAGCTTGATTTTCGGTGGGAGGAATTGCAACGGGACCAAGATATACACCGAAAGAGGACGGCTTCGAGTTACAGCTTTCGCGAGAGGAGATAGGTGAAGCATTCTTGTGCAGCTTTTGCAATTTCTTGGTCACTGATCGCGGGATTGAGAGGGTACTGGGCTTATTCTGAATAAATGGTGTTAGTGAACTTCTAACCGAAAAAGAAGAGGTAAAAGTTATGTAGAGTGACGGGATTTCGATTGTGACCGAGATTTGGAACAGCTAAATCTGGCAGGTTAAGGGAGGCAGTGATTGATTCCAATGCAAGGAAAGTATTTGATACAGCATTTCTCTGTACACGCCGTCCTTTGTGCTTCGAACATTTAGCATCATATACTTACTCTGGATACTCTCCATAGCTTTTTAAGTACAGCCCACGAGAATGTTACTGTGCCTGCTAGGACGCTTGCACCGATAATTATAATGAGCACCCACTGCCACCAGTGCTTGAGAATGCCTTGGGGACCGAAGGCGCTGATTCCTAAGATTTCAGCCATGGAGATAGCAAGACTGAGGCGTAAGCCCGGTGAGGATTAAACAGTCATGAACATATGGAAGGCGTCTCAGCCATTTGGCCCATATAGGCCGGTAGTGAACGTGCTACCAGAGAAAGTGATGATTAAACGAAAGTTGGGGGAATGAAAGGCGGAGCATGGGAACAGTAATTCATCGTGAAGAATTGGCACGGTGAGTATCACGGGTAACAACAACTAACATAATACTCAGGAAACATGGCTCAACAGGGATTTGATAATATGGAAACCGCTTGCCGGCACATGGATACGCAGGAGTGTGCTCCGAAGTCATTTTCGGATAGGAGCACAACTGTTAGCCGTCAGGCAATGCGGCCAGAGCGTCTCTCCACATAACGCAGCTGCCGTGACAGCGGCCCAAAGCTGATGCAGTCGACGAACAATGACCAAACGTTGTGCCATTACTGTCGTGTAGGCCAATGCAGCTCGCAATGAGACGGCTGGCTAGGCCTGTTGATAGTTGGCAAGCGTATTGCCCCTCGGCTGGACATTGATGAGAGGGCAGCGTCTCGCGGATGCAGAGAAAAATATGCAGCAAAAACAATTTGACTCCGACACGACCAGGAGCATGTAGGCGCAGGCAAGATGCCGAGAGGGGTGATGGGGGCGATGGGGGGCGATGGGGCAGTGTGGGCGAGAGCTTGGATTTCAGCCTCCCCTCGCTCCGGCGTTGAGATTGACAGGGGAATATGTGGTAGCTCGGCAGGCCTGGCAGGTGGCTTTCGCTGTTTTAACGGTCCGCGAAAACCCCGACCTCCCTGCTCCTCCCACGACATTAGCCAGCACAACACACGGACAAACAACCTTGCCATCAGACCGAACCAATTGACCGCCCCCGTCCTTGCATCATTCCATTATGCACATTTAGCAGATGAATAGCAGGGCTTGTATATGACTTTTTCATTTCAGAGAGTAGGAGCGGTCTCGTCCGGCTTGCGTGGAAGAAATCCAAAAGCCCCATCTCAGACACTGGACGCGTCTTCTTAATATCTTGTGGAGACCCGCAAGACATTGTCTAGTTCCTTATGGTGTTTACAATGATACATCGCGCGGCCCTTAAGCGGCTCAATCGGGGTTTATTGGAGATAGTGGAACAAGCATCGGATGAAGCCTGGATACCTGTGTTGGAACCCTGTAGCCAGTCCATCACTACCTTCTAGAGCCCGTAGTCCATGGGAATTCTGCTCTGCAGACAGATCTAGCTCGCCCACTCTCTCTCCGCTTCTGCCGCTACTGCACAGTTCCATCGACGCGTGGCGCTAATCTTTTTTGCCTTTCTGATTTCCATCTTTGCACAGTATTGTTCATCACGAGCTCGCTTCAATTCTCTCGCTGGTTACTGTTGTCTAGGGTCTACGCAACGCCATCAATATTGGGCTTGTAATGTCGTATTGTCACTGAGCTGATGGTACCCTTCTCAGTGTTATTATCTGAAGAACGCGCACAATTGCGCTCATTACCTGCTCTTTGGTTATCGAAAGAAGATTTTAACTGGCTAAACCGCCGAAGGCCATCCCACCTCTCTGTTTGCTGATCAAGGTATCGCTTTGCCTAGCCCTTTTTCCTGGGTTGAGGCAGCTTGTTATTAATCCGCCCTTGCTCCCCCACAGTTCGCTCGTCTTCAGGTCACTCGCTATCCATTCTCACTATGGCTTTATCGGCACTTTTTTCTTCCTTTAGCTCGTGCGCCATAATAGTCTTTTTGCTGCTCTTCAAACTTGCCAGCTCTCAAGATATTGTCGTACCACGCGCAGCAGGCTCTTCATCAGTTATAAGCACTATACTCATCATTGCGCGTGACGCTACCTCTGCATTTTCGAGTTATTCTGGTCTACAGGGCTATGGAATTCCGTACCAAGTTCTCACTGTTCCCTCAACCGGGACGACTCTACCCCAACTCAATTCCTCCGCTACTTTAGGTAACTATGGGGGCATTGTTATCATGAGTGAAGTGTCGTACGACTACGACGGCAATTACTCGAGCGCGCTTACAGCCGCACAAATGCAACAGCTATACGACTACCAAATTCACTTTGGTGTCCGAATGGTTCGCCTCGATGTCTACCCGGAGGCTACTTTTGGTGTTTCGGTTGTCGATCCCAATGGCAACGGAAACGACGAGCCCGTAAGCATCACCAATGCTACCGGGTTTCCAACGGCTGGTATCAAGACGTGAGTTATACCAATCTCTGTATGCGGGTATCTTTGCTAATAAGCTTCGCAGCAACGCCCCCGTGAGCATTGCTGGAATTTTTCACTATCCCGCCACTATCACCAACCATTCGATTGCGTGGGAAATTGCCGCGTTTAACGGCTCTGGAACTGCTGCTGTTGTCAACAATATTGGAGGTCGTCTACAGCAGGTATGGTTCTTACCATTCGCGACAGACTGGTCTCCAGCTTCCAATTTTCTCCAACACGCCTGGATCCACTTCCTGACGAGAGGCATCTACCTTGGATTCCGCAGGATGTATTTCAATACTCAAATTGACGACATGTTTTTGGAGACCGACATGTATCAGCCCAACGACACAACATTCCGCATCCGGGCAGATGATCTAACCGCACATGTCACGTGGATGGCTAACATTAATAGCAGAATGCCTGCGGGATCTACTTACTTTATGGAAGTAGGCCATAATGGGAACGGAAACATCGAAGAATCTGTTGACGATGACACGTCGTCAACCATATGCGATCCCGGCACCGGCATTGAGTACCCGGACCAAATCGACACCGTGCTGGAATACCAAAAGGTCTTGGGCACTGGCACAAACGTTTGGCCAGACACACCAGTGAACTACACATGGAGCGATGCCTGCACTCAACTTGACGAGCTTCAGAACTTTTTTGCGGATACGTCGAATCTCAATGCATTTGCCCACGTATCACATACATTGTAAGGAGAGGCCTCGCTTTACTAGTACAAGCGCTAATAAAACTAGTACTCACGAGGCGCTAAACAACGCCACTTACGATGACACCTACAAGGAAATTCAATTTAACCAATATTGGCTTAAACAAGTAGGAATCTCCAAGGCAGCGAGGTTTTCTTCGGGTGGAATTATCCCGCCTGCCATTACGGGTCTCCACAACGGAGATGCTATCAGAGCATGGTTGCAACTCGGCATCAAATATGTCGTTGGAGACAATACGCGTCCAGTACTGCTTAACACAGATCACCCATTCTGGGCATTGACATCTACTGTTGCCAATAATGGATACGCTGGCTTGATAATTGTTCCTCGATGGGCTACTACCATATATTACAATTGCGATACTCCTGACTGCACTTTAGCTGAATGGGTCGCCACCTCTGGTGGAAGCGGAGACTTTACGAGTCTCTTGAATGACGCTAGGGCTACTAATACTCGCCATCTTCTTGGCCTCCATGGTGACCCGTGAGATAGTAACGAACCTCATTTAAATATATTCGACTAATCATGAGTAGATACATGTTCCACCAAGCAAACCTAAGACAGACGGATGTAGATGAAACGGTGGTTAATGGAGTATCGCAACAGCTGTCATTGTTCCAGATATGGGTCGAAGTAGTTGTGGCTGAGATGATGAGACTGTACGTGTTCGTTCCACTTACTTTCTTACGTTACCACTAACGTGAATGCAGCACTACCTGGCCATTCGTCTCTCAAAAGCATGATGATATTGCAGCGACATTCATCAACCGCCAAACTCGCGATAATTGTAACCCTAATATTGCGTTGACTAGTTCTGCGGATGGCAAGAGCATTATTGCCGCCACCGTCTTCACGACCGGCAACACGTGCGGTACGCCGGTCCCGGTAACAGTCCCTGGTAAGGTGACTGCAACTACAGGCGCGACAACGGAGCAGCTTGGATCAGATCCCTTGACCCTTTGGGTGACGATGAGCGGAGCTCAGCGTACCTATATGCTATCGACGCCAGTTCCAATCTAAAAGAGCGTCATAAAATTTCCTAGTCCTCCGGCATTTGGCAGCTCAGGATCAGGAGGCACAAAAGCCTGTTGTTTTATCATTCAATGTCTGTTTAGCAACGCATAGTGAGAGGATGTGGCAGAAAGGTAAAGCAGAGGACTAGGATAGATTAGTCGTTCTTCTAGGCTAGGGGTTTGAGTTGGCTCGACCTCTTCCGCATAGTTGGCCCTGGAAGTGGTTCTGTAGCATACTGGCTTTACCTAATTAATATTTGGTGTCTGGTTACTTCTGGCAAATCTGCAGACTTCACGTGTACTGACAGCAAGCTTTTTCGAACCCTTGTAGCTAATGCAGGAAAGGTTGCACATGAACTATTGAATCAGCAAGCAATTACAGGGAGAGGCGCAGGTTGCCTGTTTCGTGATGTTTTTCTTTTCACCTGTGGGATGATGTCCGAAAAGGGGTGGGCCGAGAAGGAGAAGGCGGGGGGGTGGGAGTGTCGTTTCGACATGCTTTGCGGCGATCGACGGTGGCTGCATGCAAAGACGAACAGCCTGCGGGCACCAAGCCGATCTCCGTGAGGCCTGCGACCGTTCCAGCCCTTGATCGCTGTGGCTGGCGATCAACATGCAAGTCATAGCATATGGATATCCACCATTCTGCAATATCTAGCCTTCGTATTGCGCTGCGTTGCGGGCACGTTTTAAGCCACCAGTCATTGCGCCTTGCTAGCTTGGGTGCGGAGGCTGCCTAGCGCCCTTCTGCACGTGTTTGGGCTGGTTGACAGTTTCTGTTATGCATGCATTCAATCCCCTGGCTCGTCGGCTGCTTTTGCTTTCCGGCGCTCAAGCAACTCCCTAGGCTCTTTCACGCATCGCCAGCTCAGCCACGATGCAGGTAAATTGAAAAGGCTCCATGCAGCCGCCCGCGCAACGCTAGGTTCGTATGAGCACGAGCGACACTGATCTTTCACGCATACTCTTCACGATGTTTTGTTCGACGCCACCATTATCAAAACTGTAATTTTGCAAGCTTGAATCGTGTTTACTGCTGGATTGTCCATCACGACCTTCTCGCCATCTAGTCTTTCGTTCACAATACCTAGCTTCGAGCTGTCACGCCAGTCGTTAGGCCCCTTACTCTCGTTACTCTCGTTACTCTCGTTACCGCATACCTTTTAATAGCTCTGAATACCAACAATGGCTTCGCCATCCCCATCCACTGAAGCGACCGCCATGAAGCCGGCCACGGGGAAAGGCTGGTGGGCGCGTCACACTCTCCGCTTTAAGATAATCCTCCTCGCCATCATTGCCGTCATAGTAATCGGCCTCGCAGTTGGTCTAGGCGTCGGTCTGACGCAAGGAGGCGGCAGTGGTTCTTCACCATCAGCACCGTCATCTACGCCTACTGGCACTCTCACTCCTCTGCCATCACCTAGCGCTAGGCCAAAATGGCAGCCGAGCGTGAATAGCACTTGGCAGATAATACTACAGGGCCCGATCAACTTCGGTCCTAGCAACACCTCTATCACGCCCAACGTCTCCGTCTACGATATCGACCTCTTCACTAATTCTGAAGATGTCATCTCCACGCTGCACAATATGGGCAAAAACGTAATTTGCTACTTCAGCGCCGGCTCGTACGAGCCAGGCCGGCCCGACTCCGCCAACTTCACCGCGAGCGACAAAGGCGACGGCCTGCAGGGCTGGCCGGGCGAGGTCTGGCTGAACCTAAATAGCACTAACGTGCGTAACATCATGAAAGCGCGAATCGAGCTCGCCGCCCAAAAAGGCTGCGACGCTGTGGATCCGGACAACGTGGACGGCTACGTAAATCGTCCCTTTTGCAACCATATAACCCCTTGTACTATCTCAGCCAGATTTACCTTGCTGACTCCTAACGTGTATAGCAAAATACCAATGGGCTTGGTCTTACCGAAGCCGACTCGGTAAACTACATGCAATTCCTCGCCGAGAACGCGCAGGCGCATAATCTTTCCATCGGGCTCAAAAATGCCCTCGACATCATCCCGGCCGTGCTGCCCGTTGTGCAGTTCAGCGTTAACGAGCAATGCGTCGAATACGGGGAGTGCACCTCCTTCGCAGCCTTCATCGCTGCTGGAAAGCCAGTCTTCCACATCGAGTATCCGTCAGACGCGCCGAACCTCAAGACCGCTGATGTCACAAACTACTGCTCAAACACCGGCAAGGGCAATGGCACCGATGGCTTCAGCACCGTGTTGAAGAACATGGATCTCGATGGCTGGGTTGAATACTGCGATGGGCAGACGGCTGACACACCGCTGCTGAATACTAGTAGCTAGAGTCTGTTTTCCTCTTTTCTCTCCTTAGTCATCTCTCTAATCCGCCACCCAAGAAAAAAATGGTAGACTTGGCATTTCGGGGTCAGGGCCATCTCAGTCTAATGGGCACGGGAATGTTTTGGGCATAGCCAAAGCATTGGGTCGGCATTTGTCTGAGCACAAACCTCCTTTCTCCATTCACGTCAGCCTTGGGGTGTTTTCCTCCAAAGTGCCGGTAATCCTTACAGCGAAAGAAGATATGCCGAACCTCTAAGGGGCGGTGAGTCGGCTTCTCCGCAAGATGTACCCTGGCGGGTTTCCTCATAGCGGAAAACGAAATGTCAAAAATGTTCAACTTCTGCAATCCATCTCACTGCCCCATGCCGTTCCACCGTCTTGTGTTCCGCGCGACCGCAGGGCCGCAAGAGCTTCTTTGCGCCCGGATTTGGTGTGTTGCCTTCACGTTGTTGCGCATATTATAGCTCAGGTGCAAAAAAGAAATTTCCTGTTGCCAACCTCGCCATGCCGTTTCATGTGATCCTGTCCGCTGGAATCTGGGGCAAGAGCGCTTCTGGAATGCTCCGAGAGATTAGTTCGGCGTATATTATAGGTGAGATTAGCCGGGAGATCGGATCAAGGGGCGTGCGAACATCTTTAATAGATGAATTAGAAACCTTGGATCGAGCGCGTGGATCTCGCAGCGGGAGCATCTCCCACAGCGATTTACCTTTGTCCATGGCTAAAGTGGGGAATGCGGCGATGCTGAGATCCGTGGACGCGGTGCTCCGAGAGCTAGAGCGCCTCCGAATTCATCTTTTTCACTCCGTGCTCGGAGCTCTTGAAGATAGAACAGGGACTACGCGTCTCTGTAGTTCATGATGTCATGTTAGTGATATATGTAACACCGTCAGTGCACTCTGGTACCTGCAATGCACTCTGGTACCTGCAATGCACAACAAAGGACATTATTGAAGTTTTGGACAGGGAAACATTTTTCTGCCTTAGCGGCATTGAAAGCGGAGACGAGGGTGGGATAGCTAAGAGAAAAGCTTAAACGGCAGAAGACAAAGGGAAAAAATGTGCGAAAATTACTGAAATCAGCGAGACGTAATATTTGTTGTAATATTTGTTTTACTGTTTAGGCGCCGAGTGCCGATGAAGCCGCCAAGCCCACCCAGCGAATTTGCGTATATTAGGTCCAAATTGGGCTAGCAAGGGCATAATCCAGGTGTTATCAGCATTGCTGGCCTCGAGCCAATTGTCCTTGATCCCCCAGTTTACATTTACCCTATTCTCCGGCTGGAAGAATGGGTTCTTGGGGTCCAACCGGGGCCGTTGTTGTCCGATGTTCTGCTGCCGATCCTGCGGCGAAGACCTGGGCCCCTATCCTGGAGCCCCTGTCCTGGATCCCGAGCCTATGGTTCGATTGATTATTTTCAATCTGGCCGCATTGCACCGTCGAGGACAAGAAAAACGCAGTCAGGTCACTAAGCGCTTGCATAGTACCTAAGGACCTTGTAGAAAGCCTTACGGGGAATGTGGTCAATGACAAGCAATGGAAAAATTGTCAGCCCACATGTACCAGCCGAAATTTGACTGTATCGCAACGCGATCTCGGAGCCTAGAAAACAGCACGTCAGAATTGACGCAATTGAGCTTTCTCGTGATGCCATAATGGCGCTAAATTTTTCATTTCTGAGCATTGATACTAGTCTTACGTTCTACAGCTCCACGCTAAGGAAGTAATGTTGATTGGTACAACAAGGTATTGGCATGGAAGCCGTAACGACCGGGACAGGTATCAAGCTGAGTTTGGCTACTTCCGTTTGTGGAAGGGGGCGCAGAGGAGTGAGAATAGAGTGGCGAAGATCGTATGGCTGGTTCTGGAACGCTGGAGACAGTAGTACACAAGATTCACACCACCGATGCGGAAACCGTCAGTCGTGTCGTTTTGTCCGATCTTACATTCATGGATTCCAGGATAGCCATAGAGCAGTTCCTATTTGCGATTCCACAAACGAATATTTCGAATTTCTACATGACTCGTAGTACTATCCTCGTGTATAACTGTATCCCAGTTCATGGCAACGGTGAAGTCTGAAAACATGGCGACCATGAAGCGGCTGATCAGGGGAACCTGACGTGGACATGCAGCAAGGCCAGGAGAGGTCCGAGAAAACCCTGTGAGCTTGGAAGCCTGGGCAATCATCAGATTATGCGGAGTGATTCGGCGCTTATGATGGTAAGGCTGACACTCTTGGATATGAAGAATTTAGCTCCTTGGAGATGGGTGCGGCTGCAGAGTTCATCTTTCAGTTCGCTGACATGGTGACAGCTTCAGGGAATTTTTTAGATGGCTATTACCATTCATGGTATAGGCAGCACAGGCAGCAGAGCAAATGAGGAAACACTCTGCGAGCACGTCTCAGGTTTAGTAGATGTGCCGCACCAACATCTCCGTGCGGGGCTCCCGTCCGGCGGGTCGGAGAGAAGAGCGGAAAGCAGATCTTCTGGGTCCTGGGGTTTGGAGGTGCAGATGCAGCAATGCTTAGATGTAGAACGGAATGGGAAAGGCATACTGCGAGCGATTGCCGAAAGTCCACGGTGCAAGGTAGTAGTTACCAAGAAGGCTAGAAAATACAAACAACATGGCAAGGAGATTGTTTGCAGCATGTGGAACCCAACGACGAGTTCGGCCCTCGTCACAGGGTCTGAGCTTAGGGGCGTTTTCACAACAGGGACCAAGGGTAAATTGCGGAAAGCGGCTGGGAGAAATTTAGAGATGAGAGAGGAGAATACGAAGAGGAGATGAGGAGGAGGAGGCGAGGAGGAGGTGAGGAGGATGTGAGGAGAAAGTCAGGAAACATCGTGGTTCGGGGATGAAGAGGCTGTGCCTAGGCCGAGTGAGGTGAGAAGTGGAGGAGGAGAGAAAGGGCGGGTCAAATTAGAGTTGGTCACGCCAGCCAGGCCAACCCCCAAGGAGAGCGGGTGTCGGAAAAAGACACGATGCCGACAGCGGTGTGCCTCCGGTCTCCCTGCAAATCAGAACACCAGAACACCAGAACACCAGAACAACCCCCGGCAGCGCTGTGGCCAGCTGTGGCCCTAAAGGGGTTGTTAAAGCAGCGGCATTGGATTTTCGCGGGGAAGATCAGGGGGGCGTCGGTCGATCGTTGCTTATTTCTCTGATGTTAGACAGGCCCACGCGCGCGCACTGCGATTCGCCAATGCCTCCGCCATGCCTCACGAGATTTTCCCGGCGGAGTTGACGGTCCGCATCCTCCCAGGCGCTGGCCCTCTCCCGCTGCCAATGCGCCCGCCATGTGTGACAGGCACCATGTGTTGTCACCGTTGTGTTTAATCTTACGTTACCCGCCAGAATGTGGGGCGGTTGGGGCAAACGGGACCCAACATCGACATACGGAAGACGCAGTGACCCTGCGCCCATTACTCCCCACGCCTTGTCCTACAGCTGCGGCGGCCAGTTCTAGAAGCAGGCAATATCAGCCAGTCGCATGGGTGTTGGGTGTTGGTTCTGTCACTTGACAAAGCCACAACAGCCGAACCTCGTCCCAACGTGCTCCCCTTCTACTTCAACCATTCACGCTCGGGACTCTTTCCGTGCTCCAGGGCTACGTGCAACATTGCTTTTCTGGCGCTGTGCATGAGTCAATTTTCTACATTGCATGCTACATATGCTACAACCGCAGTCCCGGAATGTACTCCTGTATTGCCCCATCCGTGGGAATCCATCTAATCATTGACCAAGCCATTCAAGATTCCCACAACCGTCTGAAACTCGCCCCCGAAGCTGGTATAATTGACCGTTCCTGTAAGGTAAACGTGCTCCCCCACCCCGACAACCTGAGTCAGAAGTGATGAGAGCCCACTCTGGGTCATTTCCGGTACCGAGTGTAGAAGACATGCCAGTTTATTATGGTCATACGGAAGTGATGACACGGCAAGGCTAGGCTCGCGCACCGTCCAAGACTCGTATGTATCCTCAAACACAACAGTTGCGTCAGCCATGGTGATGTACAACGGGTTCGCAAGGTACCGCGCATCTGGCACAGACCCCGGATTGTGGACTGTTAGCAGTAGTTAGCTTCGGGGACTTAAACGTGCCGACATCAGATAACGCCTGGAAGGATCTTGTGCGAAAATAGCTTGGAAGATGCCATCTAGTCAAAAATACTATGTCTGCTATCCCCGCAGTCTCAGAACTGCCGAAGGCTCCAGTTGTGCCCAGAAATCATCTTTGCAACGGATATAGGGCAAACTGTGACTTACCAACATAGCCGTCCGCCAATCCACTTGCACTGCGGACGGCATCAGAAATAGTTTGCAAATATTGGGCAGAATCCGGATCATATTGAGCTGGTGTTTCGTCGAAGAAAATACCGCCAAGGGCTAAAGACGAGTTCTGATCAGACCAGGCTGCGTAGGTGGCTATTTCTTGGAGAACTGTATTGACATCCTTTTGGGCCCATGAAGTGGCAACGTAGCCGATGGTGCGGACATTGTTGTAGCTGCTTAGGGTGGCGATTCCTTGAGTATAATTTGCATCCGGTAATGCGCTATCACCCGGCCCACTGTTGGGGTTGACGATTACTGTAAAATCCAAATTGGGATATCCGGACGCCCTGCCATAATCAGAATCAAGATCTCCAATAATAAAATTTGCTTGAGACAAGAGAAATGCTGCATACGCCTGATACAATGGATCCCATGCTCCAGCGGAGGGGTAAATGTAAAGGGGAAGCAAGATGGAGGCATCGAACGACATCGTTTTTCTCTCAGTTAAAAATGGACATGAACTAGTATGGCAGTGGCTGCTTTGGTAACGGTCTAGGCGGCCGATGATAGCGTCCAGTGAGTTTTCGGTGTTCGTGATTGCGGCTGGCTAGGGTCGTTAGCAATACTCGCTCGACAACGCTCTTTTTGGTCGCACCTCACTAAAGCGTTAAAATGCGCAACCCAGGTTTTTGAGCAACTCGAATGCGGTGGTAATGCAGCCTGAGAAAGCGTCAGCATGTGGGCTTAATAAAGATATTTTGAGGCCTTGGAGGCCACGCAATCCGTTTAAAGTGTCGAAACCAGACTTTCATGGTATACAAATTGTGCAGGGATCTATGATGGCGGAGTTTCTCTGCAGAATTAGAGCAGAGGGAGCAACTTCCCGAGCACAAATAAAGCGGGATGAGGCTGCCGGAGTGCACTACGGAGAGCCCAAGCTTAAACGATATTTATCTGAACGGAAAAAATCTTGCATAGAGCTTGTTTCTGCCAAATTGAGAACCCAACTGTGCAACTTTGGCAATAGTTTCCGCATATATAAGACTTTTTCCACGTACCTCTTGGACTGCAGCCCAAAACTTTCACACCAACTCATTCTTGCCCCTACCAATGGACCGACCTACACACTCTGGGGCGCAGTCCCCATCAATCTCACTCTCCTCTTTATCAACGCCAAGTTCTCCAGAGACACTCAATACACCCGATACCCAGAGATCCGTTCTTTTTGACGACGATGTTGTTGAGGATCCACTGGATATCACTGGCGATAATTCTCGGTTCATCATGGTCGTCGGCGGGCTAGGCTATATTGGCTCTCACACGGTTTTGGAACTGCTGAAAGAGAACTATAATGTTCTCGTTATTGACGACTTGAGCAATTCATATCACAGTGTCCTCCATCGCATCAAGGCTCTTGCGGCTGAACATTTTGCGGGCCAAAATCGACACATGCCTGCGCTGCATTTCCGTCAACTCGATTACCGAAGCCCTAGCATGCGATCAGTCCTTTCCAGCTATGTGTCTTACGCCCTTAGAAGCAAGCCTAAGTCAGAGGGTCCATCTGCTGAATCAGTTGAAGCTCCTCAGAAGTTCAATGATCATGAAGGTGCCCAACGCGTAGATGCAACGAACGACCTAGAAGATATGACACGGCCAGAGAACGCAGAAGATCAAGAGGAAACCATCTTCAGACGCGAGTCTCGAATCACTGGTGTGATTCATTTCGCAGCTTTCAAGTCGGTTGAAGAGAGCATTCGACTCCCTCTAAAGTACTACGGGAACAACGTCTGTGGCTTAGTGGATTTCCTCAGCCTTCTCCAGGAATTCGGTATCAAGAATTTCGTGTTTTCTTCATCAGCAACCGTTTACGGGGACGTTGCTAATTCCGGAATTCCTCTACGTGAGGAGTTCTGCGTCCACCACCCGGAAACATATTACGACAACGATGGAGGTGCACGCCGTGCCTCACCTGGAGTTCTCGGATTGACATCTCCATACGGCAGAACTAAGTTTATGTGCGAATCCATTCTTGCCGACATAGCCAGAGCCGATCCTTCTTGGTCTATCACCGCGCTTCGTTACTTCAATCCCGTATGAAACTAGTCATGCCCCTGAAGATAAATAGAGCTAATTGATTTAGGTTGGGTGTCACGAGTCTGGGTTGCTCGGTGAGGATCCAAGACAGAAGCCAAGCAATCTTATTCCTGTCATTGCCAGTGTTCTCACTGGTGCAAAACCTATCCTGGAAATCTTCGGTACCGATTGGGATACTCCAGATGGAACAGCGGTACGGGACTTCATCCATGTTGTGGACTTGGCCCGCGGCCACATCGCCGCGCTTGCTGCCGCTGGTGCAGGTAAAATAAAAGACCCTTTTCGCACATTCAATCTCGGTAGGTCGAAACTGTTTCTTTTTTCCGTGTAATGAAGGTGCAGAGGTAAGGAGGCGGTTCCAAGTTGACTAGAACGTCTAAGCGACGTTCACCCGGGCCTCGCAGTATCGTAAGGAAAAGCTTTACGATTCTGGATTCAATGTGTCAGAGGTAAAGGTTGACTCTTATCCAAGCAACCTATAACACTTGATTAAGAGGACCGGATATGGCGGCTGGATTCGGCTGGTGCGATCTCTGGCTTTACGCCATACCGCAATAATCTATGCACCTATTCTACCCCAATCCCTTACAGTCCTTTATCCTTAAGACTCATTCGCTTACAAACATTAGGCACTGGAAAAGGTCATACAGTTCGTGAAGTCCTTCAGAGCATAGAGGAAACCTCGCAATGCTCAATTCCCGTTAAGGAAGTCGGCAGGCGGCCAGGTGATGTTGGATTTTGCGTAGCCGAAGTCCAAAGAGCTAAATCGGAGCTTAATTGGAGGGCAGAAAAGTCTCTGGCAGACTGTTCTGTAGACGTGTGGAATTTCACAAAAAGTCGTTGTTAATCTTGAATTCCGAGGTAATAGACTAAATTTGGACGTTTAAATGCCGGGCACATGGTTTTCTTGAAAGGCCCCTTACAGGAGTCTAGAGGTAGTCAATTCCCGGTTGGTGTTTAGTACTTCGTGATATTTGTATAGCTTCTTACGCTTTTTTCATGAACCATAGTCTTCTCTTTTGGAGTTCGAGCACTAAGGATTTATTTCTTGGGGCTATGGAAGTAAAAAGCGAGTGCTGTGGTCTGATAAATGCTTGATAATCTTAATAATACCAAGCAACCTTATAATTTGATCAGAAGTGCTTACAGCATGCATTTGGACACATGTGTGAATGAGGTGGTGACTTTCGTGGACGGGCTAGCACTGATTAAACGAGTCGACACGGCTTTCAATATTGGAGATGGAAAAGCTGAAGACTTGCGTGCCTTTAATACTTTTTAAGAGTCTTGCGCCGAGAAGTAGTAATTAGCTAAGTGGATTGGCCCAAATTGTACGTTGGACCACCGGCCCGTCCGATGGAAATTTGTTGGTATTCGTCTCTATGTGCGTTCAGACTATTTGGATTTGGTGACCTGTAGGATTGCTACACGAGGCCAGTGAATCCTCGCGATGCTACAGTCACTGTTTTTGTCGCTCTTAGAATACTCCAGTAATATGGAAACCCTAGGAAGACTGCGGGGAAATCGAGTGATCTTATGACAAAGAGCTATGAGCCAATTTTAGCCCATGTGATTGCTGATGGAATAAAGTAGCAGCGAGACGATGCTTAGCCGCGGCCTTTAATATCTTAAATACTAGGTAGCATCATAGTGACATCCGTGGTATCTGCGCGCCCGAAGCTGCGGCTAGAAACGGTTGGTCCTCGTGTGGAGAATTGACAAATGATAGCACGACTCGCTTTTCCAATTTTGAATTAATGGTCAGCAATCCTACTGACAAAAGTGGGGCAAAAGGTGTGAGGCTATACACAGTAGCACTCCATTGGCGCACATTTATCAGCCTTATCTTTTCACTAATTTTCTGACATTGACGATCATACCTACAGCGGGCGGGGTCAAAACCGCATTCCAGGATAAAGTTTAACAGATCCTAGCATATGAGTAAGGTCGACCTACGAGAAATATGTTTTGATACTGTGGGCTGGGAAGTAATTCCTCAAGGGAAGGATTGTGGGCGTGGACCCCGGTATCGCTAGATCGTCGGGCGAATAAATAATGACCGAGGTGGAAACTCCGTATTTTCAGCTACAACTTATGTTATCCTGCTAATATTTCGACAATCTTTAGATCGACTTGAAAGTTTGTGAGTCTTGTTTAAAAAAATACTTGAGAGGAATTTCCTGAAGAAGATAAAGATGGTAGACTCAGTTTTACCAACAGCCCAAGACTCCACGGGACCGCAGAACCATTTATAGTGTAAATAGTGAGTGATCAAGGCGCCACTACTGAGGAGCTCTACTATAGAGTAAAGTATATGCTAGGTGAGTCTTGACGTTCTGCTCGACCAAGTGCTTAGGACCATCTCACCCTCTTAGAATGCTTCGCAGAGAGGAGGATACCGTACGGCACTCTCGCGATCAGTACTAACAATACAGAACATATTTTCAAATATTCGCGATCGGTACTGGTTGCTACGCTTCAAACTGGCTAACCTGGCGTCTTGGATCGAGGAGGAACACTTGGCAGAGTATTACAGTACCATTTGACAATAGTGAACAAGAGAAGAGCCGATGCATCCTGCCTACCTCACAATCTTTGACTAGGTTAACCAGGAACCAAAGATGCGCCCTGAATGTCGTTATCGTACCTATTCCATTTAAACTGCAGTATGCTTTTACGAATCTAGCAGGCACAGATTGAGGTTACGGGCGGGCCCAATTGATGTGACGTTGGGTGCGTAGCACGGAGAGAAATGGGTGTTAATAGACAAGTAATATCAGGTTGCAGGTTGTAGTAGTGATGGTAATTCATAAACAGGCCCTGGTTGGGTCCGCCGTCGGATGTGGGATGTTGGGGCACGTCAGCTTCAATTAAAGTTTCGCGGTTTGGAGCGCTTGGTAAGAAATTCTTATCGTCACGTGATCAATTAGGTTCTCATTTGCAACAAACCATCACTCCGCCTAACTTCATTGTTGCTGTTTCGAATTCGAAGTGGTCCTGCCACATTTCATATAACCCAATTCTTTGCTACACAGAATCGAGGAAATGGAACCTCATGTCACCTCAGCCTCCGAAGTGCCTGTTTCGGCAGCAGTGGAGGCTTCGTGGTGGCCTCATCAACCATCTAACAACAATACGACGGTCTCCAGCGTCTCCACTAACGGAGATGTAACACGTCCGGGAGCCGCTGTGGGCCCCACCCAGGTGCAAACCCCCACTACCACATCAAACGCAACCGCGCCTAGAGCGTCTATTTCTGTAGCATGCGTAGCATGTAGAAGTAGACATCTGAAATGCGATGGTGGCAATCGTTGTTCGAGATGCAAAGCTGATGGAGTCCACTGCTCCTATGTAAAATCGCGCCGCGGTTGGAAGCCTCTTAAACGGAAGCCTAAGACTGCCTCAACTCCACAGTCAGAACGGCAGCCGGCACTAGGTAAACACGCCCAGCTCGTTCAAGAACATAGGGGAGCTAGCCTGATGACATAATCGTAGGCCAGAGTAATGGATCACTTCTCCCGAGTCCATTGGAGAGTGTTCTAGGATTGAATGTATCGCAAGAATCGTCTCCGAGCTTCAATTTCGCTTCTGATGTGACGCTCCTGGACACCACCTTGGGTGCACCAAATGGTCTTAATTTTGAAGTTTCAGCACCTTCAAATCAGCTTTCATTTGGTGTAGCTCATCACCCGGGTCCAGGCTCCGTGAGTCCACTTGGAGCCTTTTTTGCGTTCTTTTTCCCCTCGCATTCTTTTGTCCTGCCGCGTAAACAATTGATAGAATTGTTCAAGGAGAGGCGTGCTCCGCATCTAGAGCTAGCTATCCAATATATCGGCTCGTGCTTCATTCCATCAGCACCTACCCAGATGTTCAAGGAAACCCTCAACAGAATGTTGTTCCATCAAAATGTTCCAAAGGATGGTTTCTCTGTTCAAGCCATGCTGCTTTTTGCTGTCGGACTACACGCAAACTGTGAGCAAGATAAAGCCGGTCAAGTTCTTCAACTCGCCATAAACTTAGCACTTGAAATTGGTTTGAATCGAGTAGGGTTTGCAATACTCCATGGCTCCGGAGACCGGGTCATGGAGGAAAGCTGGAAGCGTACTTGGTGGTCTCTGTTCGTCATCAATGGACTTTTCGCCGGCGTAAATCCGTCCATAGCATTTCGACTCCGAGATGTTGCCTCAGATGTTCCATTACCATGCGAAGAAAGCGAATATCTATCAGGAGTAAGTGGATAGCAAAAGCGGACGGATTTCGTATAATACCACTTTTGACCCTTCACTCGAACTCCTGATTTTATCAACTTTTTTTCTTTTACTGACAAGCAATATAGCAAATACCTTTCTCGCGCTCCATTCAAGAATACGACGACGCCTCATTTGCTGTGGAAGAAATGGTTTTTTCTTCTTTCACTTATCTCATCGATGCTGTACGTGTAATGGGAAAGGTTCTCGAAGTTAGTCGAGCCGACTCTTTAGAGTACCAATCTGTGACCTCCGCGGACGCTTGTCTGGTAAACTGGACACTACATTTACCACCGAACAAGCGGGATATTGTGGCAAACGATGGACAAATCGACGAGGTGCTTTTTCAAGCACACATGATTATCTGCGCGTAAGTAGTTAATGATCTTTAAAAAGCCAAAATTAGCGCTGACTCAAAATGTAGAACCACCATCCTACTACATAGGCCCCGATCAAACCTCGGGTTTGGGGAAGTTGAGGAGGTCACTACCTGCGTTACTCCTGGGCAGTGCCTTCTTCCGGCCCAGACACGTGAGATTCACACAGCCAAATCACTCCAAGCGGCTGAAGATATATCGAAGCTTATTACTCTTCCAACGTCTCTACAGAAGCATACGCCATTTTTCACATGCGTTGTAGTCATGGCTTCAGTTGTGCATCTCTCGTACTGGTCGTTCATGGTGCCGGACGGTCAGGATGAGAAGATAAAGTCCCTAATTCGTTTAGACACTGGTGTACTGCAGACATTATCGGTTCTGTGGCCTGTTGCAAATACCGTTCTTCGCCAGGTTCGCGGCGTTGCACATGTAATGTTCAAATCGAAGAAGGCAATGAGTATCCATCTATGGAGCTCAATTGCTAATGATGATGTCATACGCGGTCTGATTGATCAAGGAGCACATGAAGATCCTGCGTTATACAGCGCGTTGCTGACGCCTTAAGCGTCGAGCTAGAAATAGGCGTTTGCCGGGAGAAGGCCGACTCAGAGCGCCTAAAATCGTACGGAGTTCCATTCGCTTCTTAAGGAGAGGAAGCTGTCAGATTTATGAATATTTTGTCAGCAAAATAATTTTTTCGGCGATTGATCCAGCTAGCCAAGTCCATGGTCGCCGAGCTTGAGGATTCTTAGTTCCATGCAGTTTACGCCACAAAATACGAGGCCCCTTTATTATTGGTTCTAGACTAGCTTCTAAAGCACCCAACCTATATTGGTAAACAAGCGACCAAGTCACGATTTACTTTGTTGAAGACCTCGCCGAAGATAAATTTTCGCTTTACGATCCGACCAATCAAAATCTCCCTCGGCACAGTTAAAATCCCCCGCGCTGTCCGATGCAAACATCTCCAACCACGAATTAGGCTTCGATCTCCCGCTTAAAGAATTGCACCCCCACACCCACCCCCGCCCCAGAGACCAAGTGAAAAATATACCTACCCCCATCTCGGTAATTGACGACAACAACCGCCTTCCACCATTCGAGGATTTTAGGATGATCCTATTCAGCTTTTCTACAAATGCTAGTTCCAAGTCTTTAATACCAACGGAAGTTTGCTTGAATGTTCGGTAAAATGGAAACAAAAGTTCAAAGTAATGGAAAGTCAGACTCATGCTCTCTTAGCTTCACATATGATGCTCTCATTTTGGGTAGAACAAGATTTCGCGGATTAATAATTGTGTATTTTATTAAAATGAGAGGCTAGTGTTTATACTCCCTCAACACAGCGAGACTGGAGCCCGGGGGTGCTCAGAATGAGAAGAACCATTTTTCAGATTGAGTTTATGTTAGTTAGGGCTTGGACAATTCTGGCCTTTCTAACAACGCTAACTTGTGGGCTTGCTTTCAAGGTCACTTGGCCTTAATTCCACTCCCTTTTTCACTTTCAGGTTCACCTTCAGAACCGGGCAGATTTCCACTGTAATTTTTGTTCTAAGTTCCCTGCTATTTGGAAACGAGGTTTGTGCCCCCTTACAGTTAAGCTTGCGAATAATTAGAATTGTTCCATTCCCAGCAAATTAACCGAAGATGCAGAAATAGAAGCATCATTATCCTAGTGTCGTGACACTGAACATAAAATCATCCTCGAATCTATGTCATACCATCGCGGCCGGTACCTTAACTGGCACCCTAAGAAATCTCAATCCACCTTCGGTCACTTCCGGCAGCGATCCGCCCCGGATATTAAATTGCAACGCTTGATGTAATAGTCTAGGCTCGCCAAGCCTAGCATCGCGCTCTCTCCTCCATTGCACAAACTGCGCCTCCTCGACGCCTTTCTTGACATGCTTATTCCGCTCGTTCTGCTCGGCGACGGTCGTGTATGGTAGCGGCGTACCACGCTCGCCGGGTGGGTAGTCATGGCCGGTGTAGAGACGGAAGTAGTCAGGCAGAGCGAGCAGCGTGCGCATCGAGCGGAACAGATCGGTTGCGGAGCCGCCAGGGAAGTCGCAGCGTGCACTACCGACGTCCGGGTTGAAGATGCTATCGCCGGTGAACACGGCCGTGCCGATCTGGTAGCCGACGTGGTCTGGTGTGTGGCCAGGCAGGTGTAGCACTTTGGCTTCGAGGCAGCCGACTGCGAAGGTCGCATTGTCATCAAAGAGGATGTCGAAAGTGTCGGAGAGGTGCTTCTCATCAACGCCATATTTAGGCGCAAAGGTCGCCTGGACTTGCGTGATGCGCTTACCGATACCTATGGAGGGCCGTGGCTGGCCTTGTTTTTGGAGAGTAGATTGGAGATACCGCGATGCAGTGAGGTGGTCAGCATGGGCGTGAGTTTCGAGGATATGGGTAATCGTGTAGCCGTGTTTGGATATCTCTGCGAGGACATTGTCGGCAGATGTAGTGCTTAGAGTGCTAGAGGCGGGATCAAAATCGAGGACGGAGTCAATAATAACGGCCTCTTTAGTCTTAGGGTCCGCGACGATATATTGCCAGGTACCAGTTTTAGGCTCGAAAATTGTATGGATATCAGCTTGATGTTTGCTAGTCATTTCTCACGATATCAACACCGGATGTGATTTTGAGAGTTGTTTATAGCGTTCGCTTTACAGAAGTAAGAAATTGAGGGGAATTTTGGATTGCTTACTTCACATCTTCTCTACTCCCCATATTCTTATACGAAGTCTCCAGCAATCTTGCATGCGTGTCTAGGAATATCAGCATTGCTAATCACATTACTAGTCGCCGTCAATCCTCAGCTGAAACTTGAGAGTCGGCGATGATTATTATGTGATGCCTGATTATATTGGATTTGCTTTTCTCGCACCTGACGGTGGCTCTGAGGCGTCGAGAAGAAGTAGCTGAGGGGCATTTCCTAATAGTTTCCATCGCTAGTATAGTCATGAGGAAATAGTCCTTAATAGCTAGATAATAAATATAGCACTGTACCTCGTTTCTACTCTCTGTTCTTGCAATTACATCTCTATAGAACTACACGATTCTTTAGCTCTCTCCATCTGTCATGCTCTGAGCCTCGATATTAATATTGAGATACTTTTATCTTTTACAACCTGAGATGGCAAGGTATGTGGGCTTGCCGCTCAGCGTCCGGTGCGCCATAAGCATCGCCGGGCATGCGTCGCCGATTTATTCAGCTCGCCGACAGCAGGGAAGTAACGTCGCCTCATGAGAAACCCGACGAATAATAGAGGTGAATATATCCATATCTTTTTATGCGAAAAAGTTTATGAACTGGGTAAAACTCTATTTTTAGCCTTTCTTCTGCGTAATCATGTCCCCCCTCCATGCTATATCATATACCCAGTCTGAAGCCCATTAACTCGGCGGCTCAAAGTAAATCTTTCTACTTTCGTCTTTATACCTAGTAAAATCCGGTTCTCTTCTAGTTTACCAGCAAAATGCTAGCAGACACATTAGCAACTAGTATTACTAACGTAATATTCGGCGCGATCTTGATATCGACTGGTATATGGACAATTCAAGTCATCACCTCTCAGGTGAACCTTCAAGACCCCTACATGATAGAGATCTTACTAACAGCCAGTGCCAATAGCGCATGGGGACCCCCTGCTTTTACCCTATCATACGTCAATTATGGCTGAATCATTCTCTCAAGCATTGTGTTCGCTCTCTTCTAACGCAACGGCTTCCTAGCCTACAAAGCTAACCCACTTTCATCCTACAGCTAGTTCAGTCTCTACGGCAGCAACATCATAGACGGCACTCTTGTCGGTGCCGGCATAGTCCGAACGGACGCCTGCCCTGACACCGGCCTCCCCTAACTGATTACCAGCGCTCCCTCTGCACCATACGCGCTCCCCAGCAGCCTCCTCGGCGAGATCATCTTCCCGCTCCTCTCCCCTCCCTCCACTGTCCACCCTCCCTTGACCCTCCTCGCCTGCACCACCCTCTGCACCATCAGTATTACGTTAGCGCAGTATCACGCGCCCACACGCTCGGCGCAGGGAGGCGTCTCTAGTGCCGGCGACGACGGGGATTTCGTTTGTTGCAGGGATGCTTGGGGTTGTTAAGGGCTTGTGCCGGCGGTACCAGGGGGTTGTGGGGACGAGGCTCGGCGGGTTGGTGCTGGGAGGACGTTGTTGGGGGTCGTGATTATGGTGGTTAGGGCGCGGATAGCGGGTGAGTGTCCGTCGGGGCTGTGGGATTGGCTGGATGGCTACGTTGGGCGTGGCGGGTTCGGTGTCGTTGGTTTTGATATTTGTGGGGGAGATTGCGGTGGGGCTGGTGATGGGGTGAGGTTGCGGTGTGTTGGTATAGAGGATTCAGGGGGGGTATAGGCGGAGTATAAGGTCTTTTACGTTAGTTTTGGTAGAAATTTTGTCCGGCTGTAGGCTACGATTAGGAATTGCAATAGATAGCATCCAATTACTTGATATCCCATGGTGCTGTGGTGTATAATTTGAGAAAATCGTATCTTGCGAAGTGACTCTTCGATCCGAATGATGTCTGTGGCGGAAGCTCCTCGACAATAGCAATTAGTTAACATCATCCCATTTACCTCTCTCACCATTGTGAATGTTCTTTCACTCATTTCCATATCGTAGTGCGTTGGTAGGCTGTTTTTAGGTTGTGTTAAGCAGGATGTAAGTCCTCTCTAGCTTATTAGCGAATTGGCTCTCAGCCGAGCTATGATAGGATAAATGCCTCAGCTACACGCTCCACAGTCATGAATGCTGACTCAAGAAGCCCACACTTAGTCAATAGGGCAGAGTTCCTATTACAATCCTATCACATGCCATCGCAGAACTAGAACACGATAACACGTGATAAAGTCTATCTAGCATAGGTATCTAGCTAGGTAGGTATTCTTTCTTGTGTATGGGCAGGGCTAAAAGCTCAGTTCTGACATCATAACACCCAACTGGTGACCTTTGACGGAATTTTAAAGTTTAAATACATCAACAGCTTTTTCATGGCACTTCTATCCCAGTCCGTCCGAGGCCAATAGAGTACACACTCCATTATTTCGAGCCTACAGTCAGCTGTTCATCTTTGGTCGATAGAGCACTCCAGAAGGGAATGAATTGGTCATATGAAACTGTCTAGATAGAGACGCTTGCAAACCATAAAACCAGATCTTAGAGAAGCAGAGAGTCTCTGTTGCCCTTCTCCTTTCCTCCCACCACCCTCATTCATGATGCCAGTTCCCCCGAATGCAAACTTCTAACTTATGTCTGCATCCTCCCATTACTCCTCAGCCGCCAACTGAAGAGCTTCAAAGACCATATCTACAAGTCTGCGTCCTCCTCGTCCGGCAGCGGCATTTGAGCTGCATCCTGCATCTCCTTCTGGTATTGCTCGAGAACGGCTTGATCGACTTGGACTTCTGGAGGCGCAAGGGCGGGGGCGGCAACAAATTCCTGCGTATTCGTCAGCTCTTATTTCATAGCATGTTGCTGGTTCTAACGTACTAGTGTCTGGTTTCCTACAAGCTTTCGAGCAAGCCACAGGAAGGGCTTCTCGAAGTTGTAGTTCGACTTAGCCGAAATATCGTAGTACTGCAAGTTCTTCTTGCGGTGGAAGGTAATGGTCTTCGCCTTGACTTTGCGCTCCTTCACGTCGACCTTGTTACCGCACAGGACGATAGGAATGTTCTCACAGACACGGACAAGATCACCTAGAGCAATATTAGCAAGGCACTAGAGTTATAGAGAGGACGAAAACAACATACGGTGCCAGTTAGGAACGTTCTTGTATGTGATACGCGAGGTAACATCGAACATGATGATACCGCACTGGCCGTTGATGTAGTAGCCATCACGGAGTCCACCGAACTTCTCTTGACCTGCAGTGTCCCACACATCGAATTGGATGGCGCCCAAGTTCTAATTCAGCATCAGTATTATCCGTGCTAATTGTTGTAAACATTTCTGGTAGGATTTTCCGTACAGTTGTGAAGCCAAGTGGGTGGACCTCTACGCCCAACGTTGCGATGTACTTCTTCTCAAATTCTCCGGTAATGTGACGCTTCACGAAGGTTGTCTGTTTTGTTGAAAAAGTGTTAGCCACACGTGCTTCTTGTTGGCGGGGTGTAGACGAAATGCTGCCCGCCTTGAGTCTAGAGGCTGAAAAAAAACATTGGAACACTGGATACCGCAGAAAGAAACAGCCTACCTTTCCAGTACCACCATCACCAACCAGCACGAGCTTAAAGGTGGGAGGGGCTTGCGCAGCAGCGCCAGCATCAGCCATGATCGCGATCTGTAGCGGGGTGATAGGATGTAAAGTGGTTGTTTGCGACAAATGTGGCTGTAGCCTAATGATCAGTGGGGAAAGAGTGAGATAGAGAAGCGATAGTGCTCTCCGGCGCAGGTGCCGCACCTTTTATGCAGAGATTGTTGTAGTGAAACGCAGTGGAAGTGGGTTCGATGTCGTGGGGCAAAAAGATGGGTTGTCGATTTTGTTATGAGTTGTTGCCGGAACAGCGCCATGACCTGAGCCCACCACATCAAGTAAGTTGCATCACGTGACAGCGAAATCTTTCATCAGGCTGCATAACAGGCAGAGGCTTATCTCAGTAAGCGACTCAGACGGTAA
>KV749282.1:0-20634 GCA_001692915.1 Glonium stellatum
TGTGTCGGGAAACTTATGTCCTGGTACTGTAGCGTGATGCAAAATTGCAGAGCAAAATTAATTGAAGTGGGCATCCCAAGAAGCAAGCCCGAAGAATAGGTACGACCATATGTGAGCTATTGGCAGCGCTGAAAAATCCTTGCCCGGTGATTATAATCACAAATCGATCCATTTAAATTTTCAATGTCAAACCCAACGAAGGATGTTTAAAACATCAACATATCCGTACATAACTCTACGCTCTACTCCAAGGTAGTTTTAACTTACTGGCGTTATAACATTTGCCAATGATTGACTTGTTAGAGCCAACTTTGACTTGAGCAGCTTGAGTGATCTTTCCGCTGACAACAACAATACGGGCAGTATCGTCAGTTACCGCGGCAGTGAATTGAGCATAGGTGGAGACAGTGGTGGTCGATCCCCCTTTATCACCTGTGGTACTAGAAGAAATTTAGAAAATAGTGCAATAAAGCGGATGTGTGGAGATGTACCCGCCGTTGAGCGTAGCATAGCCTGTCGTTGGAGTTTCGGTGACTGATGCACGTTTCACTATGTTCCCTCGTTTTTATTCTATAGTTCCAGTTGGAGCTCCCAGAGCTAGAGCCGAAAGGCTAAGAGCGATAAAAGCAGATAATTTCATTGCGAAGAGCAGATGGTATGCTCGTCAAGAGCAAAATTGAAGGTAAAATAAGCTAAAAGGCAGTGTAGAAGGAATGAATCACAACTGAGCTGATTGAAACATCTTAAGAGCAGACACGTACCATGGTTTTATATGATCGATCAGATAACGTCTATTCCATAATTGGATTCTAACGAAGCACTCGAGTCACGTCGTGGACTAGAATATTCCACTTGGAGGAGCATTCCTAGTGTGAAAAATTTTGCATCAATGATTTTGTTTCAAAGTAGGCAGAACGAACGGAAGCATAACTGGAAGTAGTAGAGAAGACGCGACGACAGATCCAGCTGATTTCGGCGATGCTCAGCGTTTTGTTTCACGCAAAGTCCTAAGACCGCCAGAAGAGACCACCAAGGAAAACCGTGAAGACAGTTGTTTCTCAATGGTCCAAGCGGCAAGCGGACCGGGGCCGTAACATGGGTATTTGAGACGCCAAGATCAGGAGAGCAGACAACGAAGGAGATTGGAGGAAGGAGAATTACGCAAGCAACGGCATGAACGGTCTGGTGAGCATCGTTTTGTTGATGGTTACAAGTGCTTAGTGTTCTTCTTTCAGGAGAATGCATGCTCGAGGGAGAAACTCACCCCGAGAAGGCTTGGCGCCGATTAATATTAGATACCTATATTCCTCGTAGTAGCTAGCTCAATCATGTTTTTGCAATATAAATCGTGTTAGCGTGATCGCCTACCGTATTTCGGATGTTAAAGTTTTGGAGATGATCTTTGGAATCCGGGGAAGATGGCTCGAAGCCATTGCGGATAAACTATTTCCGTGCATTTAAATCTCATTGCGCTCTAGGGCTTAAGAAGTAAGGCTGCGGATTTTGTGAAGTTCAGTAAATCTTGGGTAGATGAATAGCCATGGCGTTCTTTATGAAGGCGGTTAAGGAGAATCATCGAGGTTGGTGGGGTTGATTTGACGGAGAATCAGCTGGCTTCAGTGTCTTATGAAAGCTCCGAATTGGCATCGAATATGGAACATGAAGGATAGCGGTACTCTTCGGCGAATAAATAGTCCTTCAGCAGCAACAAGCAAGTGAAGTAGCGAATCAGTGCTGTGAACCTTCTAGCCCACCAACACGAAAATGGCAGGTTTTGCTGCTCCTTCCGTATAACCATCGTATCACCTTGCTTCTGCTCATTTGCATCTTCCGGTCAATGGTTTGGGCCCTCTCTACTTGAGCTTTTCCTTTGAGCTTCAACCACTTACGACT
Source organism: Glonium stellatum (assembly GCA_001692915.1). Classification (NCBI taxonomy): domain Eukaryota; kingdom Fungi; phylum Ascomycota; class Dothideomycetes; order Gloniales; family Gloniaceae; genus Glonium; species Glonium stellatum. The sequence goes on from KV749282.1 coordinate 1,894, forward strand.
TTCCCATTATGGAAGTGAATCCGGGAGGGCAGTTTGATTCCGAGAAGGGCCTTGCGCTTAGTTCTCTTTGCAACGAAATCCTCTACTTAATCATTGGCCATTTGAGTTGCCACTGCTCCTATGGGGACCACCGAAAGAGATCCCTCTGGAAGTTAGCTCGCACTTCGCATCAATTCCACCAGCTTTGCAAGCCTACTCTATACCACCACGTGAGGGTCAACATGATTGCTGATACTTAGCTACAATCCACTTAGCTTCTAGAAAAGTTGTTAAAGTTGCCAGCGCCTTTGATCCATTGCTTAACCGTCATCAGTCGGTCCAGCAAAGTTCCGGTTCCAATAGAAGGTGGTCTTCTTGACCTATTCTCAAGAATCATGCACCTTGACACATTCAAATGGATTGGGGATTTTGAGATCCCTGAATTTATTCTCCTAGGGCTTCACACTCGGTTTCCTAAAGCGTCCTTGAGGGTCATCGCTGATAAGCTCCACGTGCCCGACCCACACCCACCGTCAATAAGCTGCTACAAGGTTTCTCGTCTCCATGTCTGAAATATTTGCAGTGCGGCCTGCATGTAGCCAATCTGGCAGGGGTAGATGTTGGGAAGTATTTATCGAAAATCATCACAAGCTGTCCCAACATCAGCGCACCCCAATTTCGCCCATACCGACAAATAAAAGGGGGAGGCCTCGGTTCGACTTGCAGATTGGGCCACAAGATGTGCTGCCAGAACTCGAAGACTTGGCGTTTCCACCTTTCTCTCTTAGGCATTTGATGCAATGGAGGGACTAGCGGGGTTGGTTCAGGCCACGGAGTCTGATAATTAGGCAGGGACAATCCTTAGAGGCTTTCCAGGGTCATACACCTCGTCTAACGTCGCTGGTATTAATATGTAGCGGTAGATATGGCTCTAACCGACGCATCGAGCGTTTAGGACCTTTACAAGAGCTTGTACTAGTAAGCTCATCAGGTTTGCAGTGGCCTTTCGATGCATTGTCAACTTACAGTAAGACCTTGGCAAGACTCTCACTACTTACTGTATATCGTGATGATGGTATGATCTCCCAACCACAAGTAAAAGCAGAAAATTTGGTCAAACTTCATGAGGCTTGTCCTCAGCTACAAATACTTGCTATAAATATCTCTAGGGAAACCGAGTGGGTAAGTCTGGATTGGACCATTAAGAGGTGTATCTAAGCTGATAAGGCGTCATAAATCATAGCCTGATAGGATCCTAGATGCTCTCTGTCAGTTCAAATACCTAAAACGTCTCAGATTACTCGCGGAAGATCACACCAAATCACCTATAAATGCGGACGAATGCATTTATCCCTTCTCGTACCTTCTTCGACACAAGGTTAGAGTCCCTACACAGACTATGGACGTAAATAGCGGCTCTTCGAAGGGGATATCTTACAGATTGCACGTCCGAGAAGATGGTACTATTGCTTCTCAGATTGGAAGTGGCTTTAAAAGCAGTGATATAAGCAACATAGAGAGTCCACCATCCGAAAACTTTGCATAGGATACTCTTGAGTGGTTAGCAGGGCGGCTATCGCGCAAGGACAGTTATGTGAGGAGTGGATAGACCTGGCACGGCTGAGGAAGGGATTTCTGAATTGAGATTGAGTTATTCCGGCTAAAACTATGACTACGTCTTTGGCATTGCGCTTAGTGTCTTGTGAATAGCAGCAACCAGACGGTATTTGCAGGCAAAAAGTTCGGAGCGGGAGGACTTAGCTATGGCTACGGATTGAGATGAACACAAACTTTGCGACATTCTGCACACTGGGAGGCAATTAGCATCTGGTTTATAATGCTGATATGAGCGGCGGAATGCTGGTGAGGTTCAATAATTCTTTAATTAGGGTTGCCACGGTCCGGTAGAAGTTTAAAAAATTTGCACATCTTAGTTAACTATATCCATTATGGCTACCTAAGGGGGTATTTAGTGAACATGACAAATACTGCCAAGGATGGATGTCATTCGTCCCAAGACATTGCCGAGGAGCAGGTAAATTGGCGAGCCTCTCGCAATGGAAGAGAAGCAGCGCACTTTTTCCTTTTTCGACGAGACTGGGAATAAAATTTTCGGGAGCGAATACGAAATTGAAATTAAGAAGGATTTGAAAAAAAAATTGAGATCGTTTAGTCTGATGGGCTCGGTTGATCGTCTCGATAGTCCGTAAAAGGGCTCTGCTAGCCTCTAAGCCTTGCGCTTCGGACTGTTGCCCAACAAGGAAATCCTTCGGTTCTGGCAGGATCAGAAGAGATGAGCCCCGACGTATGAGAAGCGCGATGTTATGCAGAGGGATGGTGCGGGAGGAATGCGGGCGTGTGAGTCGCGGAACGAAGCTGCAAGCCACAAGAACGATTCCAGAAATCTATATTTGAACCCGACTACACCGCAACGCCTTTGGGGAGAAGATAGCCACGGAAAAGATTCCGAAGGCGACGGAAGACATTTGTCGGGCCGGCACTTGAGAGACGACGGCCGCGATGATAGGGCTCGGGAATTAGGTGGGTCAGAGTCTTGTAATCCCCCAAATCCACCCAATCCACACAATCCGCACAATCCTTGCCGCACCCCGAAGTGACCATATCGTGCCCCCCTCCCAAAGCCTCCACTTGGGGACGCCACGCCAAGGACCCGACTAAACCCCAGCCAAGGGGTTTATCGCTACTACGCCATGTGGCCGTCAAGCTTTCTAGAAGCTTTCTCGAAATGGAAGGTAACTTGCCGTCGCCAACGCTGAGGGTTACTGCCGGCACAATTTGTATCACAGTTCGTGGGCCATCCGAAAGAGCCTTCACGGCAGTACTCTGGGCTGAAACGCCGACAGACATGCGGTCACGTCAGCGGCTCACGAGTGAGTTGGACGGCGTGCTTATAGATGCTATATATAAAGACGGCGGTGGTGAAAGACGGAAAGGCAAAAGGGCGGAAGACCGGCAAGGCGGGTGACCAGTGCACAGGATTTGCATCCTGACTAAACTGACAAGCTTGACTGGGCCTCTAAATTCGGGGATTAAAGCACGGCGAGGCTGTGGTGTGGTAAATTGAAGGCTTCGCGACCAGCGATATGCCTGAGGCGAGCGGCAACATGCTACGGCGCCGCGGAGGGTTAGATTCCTACGTCTGCTAGGATGTGGGTAGCAGCAGCGTGGGAGCGGTGGCAGAAGGCGGTTGCAGGAGGCTGTCCTGATACGGGATGCCGGGGGTAGGCAAAAAGGAGGTGCGATAGCGTTAGAGTTTCTCCACGATTGAAGGGGAGGGGATGCGCACTGTTCAGGTGGTACATAGTGCACAGTAGCTGGCGAAGTCGGTGCTGGGTGTTGGGTGCAGTGCCGACTGCTGGGTGCTGGGTGGAGGGTGCTGGGTGGAGGGTGCTGGGTGGAGGGCGACCGGGCGGTAGGCGGTGGGCGGCGGGTGATGGGCAGTCGCGGATGCAGCGAAGCAGGACGGGGCGTGCCAGAAGCAGCGAGGCGGGCGTCGGCTCCAGAATACGAAATTGGGGTCTTTTGGGGTTATTTTTGGACAAGCGAGTGTTGAGGCTGTGCTCGGCGCTGATCGCCCGCCAACGAAGGCAAGACGCAGCACGACCAGACCAGCAGCGACCAGCGACCAGCAGCGTCCAGCAGCGACCAACAGCGTCCACCACTCACCAACAGCGCAACCACCAACGCCCAGCACCACCAGCTCCCACCAGCTCCCACCACCCAGCACCACCCAGCACCACCCAGCACCCACCGGCGGGCCCAGCGCTGCACCAAACACCAAATGAGACGCTGCCTCGTTCGCTGCCTGCTGCTGCCGGGCTGCCTGCCTGCGCACCGCCAAGCCGCTCCCTCCCACGTTTTGAGGTAAGTCGAATTACTCCGATCCTCTGCACGATCCACGCAACTCGTCCAGCCATCGTCCCCCCTTGGCCGCACGCATTTGATCCAGGCACAGAGAGCCAAGGACGAAAGATGCCACGCCGAGCGTCAAGCGCCTCCACCACCCTTGCCGCCCCCATCGCCGCTTGATGGGCCCCATCATGACTTGAAAAGCCCCGGCCGATAATGGGGTAATCTGGCCGACTCCCCGGCCCAACCTGGAGATACGAAAATTTTCTGAACAGAACAGAACCTTTCACCGCACATTGTCTACGAGACCCCTACTAGCTGCCGTTGTGAACGAACAATATCGCCACTCACCACGACTCACCACGACTCACCAACCGGCCTGGACTCACCCGGTTACCATGGTCCGACTGACCGGGAATTGGGGGGTGGAGAGGGTATGTGGAGAGAGAGAGAGAGAGTATGTAGTCAGAGAGTGTGGATAAAGTCCCACCAAGTCCCACGCCGCAGTCCCAACAGCGCGTACTCACTGCCAGCTTGAGCGTTGTGCAGAGACACGTTCTATCATCTTCCCCTTTATCCAAGTAGCAATTTCTGGCCTGTTTCAAGCTTGCCGGCATCCGAGAACGCTCGCCGTTTGGCTGGTTCCTCATTGGAAAGTCGCAGGTATTGTTTAGTGCCAACGGATCGCGTAGATCGTATCGGGAACATCTGTGGGGTAGACAACGATCTCTCCTGCAGCGGATCTGGTTCCTTTTATTTTCTTCTTTCGTATCCTGCTTGCTTTATCCCGGTTGGCTGCAGACATCTCCAATCATCTCCTAAGCTTGTCGTGGACAGAACAATACCCGCTTTTCATTGAGAAGACACACTAGGTTCCAGATCCCACCCTCTGCTAAGCACGGGAGTGGCGTCGCAACTGGCCCGGTTGAAAAAAGCACACTTGGCAATATCAGACACCAGATCTGAAAGAGGAACGACAAGCCTCATAAAGCCAAAGCAAGGATTCAGCTACCCGGCATCGCCGAGGAAAACCGTACTGGGCTTGTCTAAATGAAAGTTGCCGTAGTTCAGGAAAGCCTTCTCGGCTCTCGTCACATCAATCAAATCCTATCATCCTCTACCACAACTATGCGTATGTCAATATATCCCCATTGTTACACAGCGACGATCTCTCTCGCGCTGAAAAATTTTGTAACTCACGCGACAGTTACTACAGCTTTGATCTATTTCCAAGTATTTCCAGCCGCTAGCTATAACGAGCACCACCAAGCGAGAAAAGATCTCCACGCTCAATCGTACCTTTGGGGCTATTAACCATCTACACAGTTGGTGAATGTCACCGACAAGCATAAATTGGAAAGCCTCTGTCGGATCTCTTCCGTGTGCCACCCATATGGTGGATATGCTACAAAGGGAAGGTCCTTTCAACATGCTACGATTATTTGCGATAATGGCTTTCAGCCTACTTACGCCCCGAAGTACCCGGCATACCACTCTGGATCTGATGTCAGTACCAGCGGCTCAAAGCCAAGGTTGCAGGCGAGTCCCTCCCATTGATATCAGTTTTGGATGTCGAGAAACGTCGCACAACATCTCAGCCAGCCGAGAAAGCTGTGGAAGCCTTGGAGGTTCTAATGAAGCGATATCGCAACAAAAGAAATCGTAAACAGCCCCCCAAAGCCTTCCGCCAGAATGGCAGGAGATTCGGGTTGATAATTCCGAACCACAGATGCATATTGATGCTCGCAGATAACTCGTATTCATGTGAACCACACATAGGCACATGTCAGCTCCCGGCTGATCTTCTCCTTGCTCGCACCTGTTTCTCAATGATGTAACCTTTCGAATGCTTCAATCCCCCGTTATGCCATGATTGCTAAGACCATTTCTTGCACGAAATCTCTTCGTTATTCTACCGGTTTTGCTGTCTTGATATCGTTTATCATTCTATTACGCTATTTATATAGTCATTTTAAGTTACAACGTTGCACGAATACAAACGCATCTCGTACACCCTTCATATCAGCGCCCCTTTGCTAAAATTTCACTTAATGCTAAGCTCCGGTCCCGCAATCATATCAATTCCCGGTAATGTCTTGAGACAAGCGGGCCTTTCATGTCTTGTAACGTGTAATCTGTCCGGCAAACGCCAAGCAACGCGTAGCAATATGCCGCTAACATCTTATACTCTTTATGCTTGTCTCGCCTTCACGGCCATCAAAAATATCCGTACGCCACTTACAAACTTTGGAAAATGTGTCATTCATCTAGGATATGCTTTTAAAGCATTCTAATGCTCCTAGACGCTAATGCGGTTTCATTCAAAGTCTTCAGCAAAGTTTACAGCTCACGCAAGATGGCTTCCAGCTCCTCCTATGAAGCCGCCGACAGCTTGATGCGCGCAACAATACCTACTGTACAAGGACACCATGTAATAAGACTGTTATGGCTAAGATTCTATGGGAAACATTGGCCTTACGCCAGGAGTAGCAGGGAGGCCTTGCCTGCTCTCTAAAACCTCGAAAGTAGCACGTAAAGTATTCGGGCCTGACAAAGACATAACACATGCATGTAAGTCTAGTACACTGTTGCGAAACGTGGAATCCAAGGGTATATACAGCGAATAGAATTACACAACGCTACTCGCCTCTGTTTCCCGTGTCCCACCGAGACTTCCCGCCTGTCTCTGCCACGTAGCGCTACACATATATTCCTAAGGCCTCCATACTCGACCCACCGCCAAAAACAAAGCCGTTCGCTATAACGTAATATCACCGGCTTTACCCAGCGCTTCTGCCAAAAGAAAAAAAAAGAAGTTACGTTTCATCCAAAATCTTTGCCATGCCACGAAGGAAACCCCCCCAGACGCCAAAAAAATGCAGCCAATAACATTGAGAGGAAGACGCTGCAGCACCCACCGTATCCCATTCCCATTCCCAACCTCATAGAAATGTACACAGCCGAAAAAAAAAATAACCCACTCGCTCAGCAGACTTTTTGAAATTTTTTTTTACTCCATCACACGCGCAAGGCAAGGTCCTCCAAGCACACAAAAGAGACTGTGTTGCGCTTGCGCTAACCCGCGCGCATCAACTCCAGCAGCCCGCTGGCCGCCCGCCCCGTCACGACACTGCTCGCCAGATCCGCGTCGTCGTCCACGAGCAGCTCGCCTCGCCGCCGCTGCTGCGCACACGACGCGCCGCGCTCCTCGCTCTCCGGCGGACTGCTCAGCTGCTCGATCGGTCGGGTCTGCGCGATCGGTGTCGCGAGGGGCGTCGTGTCGGTTGACTCGGGCGAGGCGGAGGCGGGTGGCGAGGAGGGGAGGTATGGCTCTGTGATGTGTCTGCTCGAGTATGCGGTTGGGCGGAGGATGGGGGCGGGGAGGAGTTTCGGGACTGCGGTGGTGGTGGTGGTGGGAGCGGTGCGGGTGGCTGCGGGTGAGGTGGAGGAGATTGTTATGCTTGGGACCGGGGGCCGCGATGTCGAGGCTAAGGTGGGTAGTTCAGGTTCGGGGCTTTCGGCGGGGAGGGCTAGTTCGGATAGCGGGATGTTGGTCTGGTTTGTGCGGACTTTGTACAGCGCGACGCGGAGACGCAGACGGAGTGTTTCTGCTTGCTAAAAGGGACGTGGTATTAGCATGACTGCACTTTAAACTAAACTATCGGGGGACCTTACTGATTTGATAGAAGGCTCTGAGAAGGATTCTAGTAGTCCCGGCGGTGACGACGACGCGCGCTGCGAAGCTTGTGACGATCCTTGAGGGTTGTAATCGATCAACGACGAGAAAGATGCCTTGGTTGCGGAAGTTTCCTGCGAAACATTGCCTACTAGCTCGGGGGAGTCTACGTCTGTGGAAGAAAGATCGTCATCGTGGAGGTCCATCATGGAAGGTGACTTGAAATATATCAGCAGTTGCATCTCGCGCAGCAGCGTGAATGCCAGGTACCGTGTGTCCGCGCATGTTGGCCATAGACGCTTGCCTAAATGCGTCTCGTAAATAGGTTTCGCGCTCATCATGTCGCCTGGGCGTGTATCCCCGGTGTTCCTCTCTCGCGACCGCGCCGTCGACCTCGTTAATGGATCTCTTTCTCCCAATACCGGATATAGTGAAATCGGACAAGTTCTCAGCACTCAACGGCCTTACTAGAGACAACGTCTGGACCTGCTTGAGCGGGCTATGGCCTTTCAATGCCTCCAGCTTCTCTGCTCCATGGTGGGGGTTTAGGGAGCCGATACGCGCGTTAGGAGTGAGTTCTCCTAGAGCGCGTCGAGCAGAAGGCTTTACAGGTGTGTTAGCAGTCCCATGAGCCATAATAGCGTCCTGGTGGACCGCGGTCGTGGTGGCAGGTGTTGACATGATGCGGGCACGCGTTATGTGTCTTTCCCGAATCAGAAGCAGTAAATCAGGATTTGAGGGGATGATTAACCAGACAAAAGGATGAAGCAACAAAGCAGGCAATTGAGCAATGAGTATAGTCTAAAAAGAATACAAGCACAAAAACACCGGGATCTGATGGTGGTGTTGATTGTGTTCAAGGTCGCGTTATTGAACCTTGACTTTATCGGTCGGCTGGAGATCCCTGTCAGATGTTTCTTGGCAGGGACTTCCAAGCCTACGTAACCAGCCATCCCTTCAGAACGCTAATGCCAATCAGCATATGTATGCTATCTTGCATTGTTGGCATTGCCTTCCTAAAACACCAGATTGTATGATACTATAACTAAGGAAGCCAATAGTCAGAAGCTGTTTGGTGAGGTAGATATCAATGATCGACCCGCCCCTACCACTACTACCACCACTCATTTTGTCACCACCAAATGCCCATTCAAAGTCAATTCCGGCACGACAGAGTTCCAACAACCCTACAATCTAAGGATAACGAGGTTCGTATCTCATTATAGAGAGCCTACAGTCTCTTACCGGCTCAGACGCGACATCAGACGGTGAACGCACAAAGAACGGCACTATCGACACGTGCATGACGCGTACGTCTCAGGAGGCCCGATTATTTTGTTTACTTGGGTTCTCTGTATCAAGAAATACCTAGGTCACGTAAGGTTATCAGCCGTCATAGATTTTGTGTCAGGTTACCGTTACAGGACAAACTCTAAGAACGACGTTACCGAATCAATGACTCTAATAATTAAATTGCCATTCATTACTATTACACTCTAGTATCTCTAATTCCAGACAACCAGATATTCCTTAGTAATTCTTTACTTGCGCGGCAGTCATTCTATACTAAGGACCGCCAATGACCGCCTAGTGCCCTATCGGAGGGAGGACCTAGCCAACTCTGAAGCCCGGCCTTACATACGCGGAAGATCAAAATAGGACTATTTATACGATTAATTGCAAGAACCCAAACTCCTAAATGCTAACAGTAGACGTCGATAAGTCGGTAACGAATTCATTGCCGTTACCATTTAACTTTGTAAGGATCCATCGAGAACAGAGCAGTTTCAGAGCACTTGTATTGTAGTGCTTCTAATTTCAACATTCCTTGAGCCTTGAGATCTTAAATTAAACGCCAGCCGGCCTTCATCCCTCGACTTCACCCCATCCCGTCTATGTATACTTCCCCTGATGATCAGTTGATCTTGCTCGTGATGGACCAATCACGGGTGGACCCGGCTGAGCTGATCTGCGCGACCTGCAGTAACCTTCCTGCCCATCAAGCAACCACCTTATCGAGTCGACGTCACAAGGCGGCTTTTACCTCAGCGCGTGGCAGCAACAACCAAAGGTGGGCTACCGCGACACACAACTACTCCACTTATCTGAGCCTGCATAGCCCGTATAGAAAGGCATTAGGACATAGCAACACCCTCTAATCCCTCAGCACTTCATCTACAAGCTCCTTCACGTGTCCTGACTCCCATCAATATCCTTCGGTTGAGTTTCCTCACAGCTTTTTTAGTATTGTAACCGGTTATACCTTAGTCTACCTCCTCGAACAACCAAGAAAATGAAAGGGTTTCTCCACAAAGCTAAGGAGCAGGTGCAGTCCACTCTTCAAAAAGATCAGCAGCAGCCTAGCAAGCCACACCCTCCTCCGCCAGTCCCCGGATCTAAGCCAGTCTTCCTTCAACATAATGCTGTTCAAACGGACCAACCATCTTCAATTTCTGAACCGACGCCTCTGGATGTCATCCGGTATCGTTACCATCACGGTACTAACCTTGGGTCCATCTACGTACTGGAGAAATGGCTTCACCCGTCCATGTTTCCAGGAAACGCAGCGTCAAATCAATCAAGTGAATTAGAAGCTGTGAAGCTATGGGTTTCGCAGATAGGAATAGATGCAGCAAGAGTAAAGTTTGAGGCTCACTGGGCGAATGCCATATCTAGTTCGGATTTTGATTGGCTGGCTAATACAGCAAAATGTAAGTTTATCGCAAATAGACCCACCTGTGGTGTTCTCATCAGACTGCTATATGCTATACGCCTAGAGCACGGAATCGAAACGCGTGTTAGCTGCAAATATATTTCATGAAAGCTTTTGATTTATATTGGACATGTATCCTCGACATTCTAATTCACCAATACGCCCCGATACCGCTCCTTCTGGTCCTTAATCGTATTTACTAACAGTTCCAGGCACAACTATCCGCCTTCCCATCGGTTATTTTACTCTTGGCCCCGCCTTTTGCCAGGGGACAGATTTCGCGCCTTATCAATCCGTGTACAACTCCGCCTGGTCCTCCGTCCAAACCCTCGTATTCCAAGCCCGCGCCCATGGCATTGGCGTGCTTCTAGACCTTCACGCTCTCCCCGGCGGTGCAAACGGTGGCGATCACAGCGGCACCAACAGCGGCGTTGCCAATTTCTGGACTTCCTCTCCTAACCTCGACCTTGGAAGACGATGTGCGGAGTTCCTCGCCCACGCAGTAAGCTCGGGGCTCGACGGTGTGGTAGGCATCCAGCTATGCAACGAGGCGAACTGGGAAGCACCGAACATGTACAACTGGTACGACACGTGCATAGCTGCTATCAGTGCCATTGACCCAAGCATCCCGGTCTACATCTCCGACGGGTGGAACCTCAACAAGGCGCTTGATTACGTGGCCAAGAAAAACAGTACCGCAGCTGCAACTACCCCTGTGGTTGTAGACACGCATTACTACTGGGCTTTCACCGACGCCGATAAGGCGAAGACGCCGCAGACCATCATCAGCGAAGCCAGCAATAAGCTTAGTGACCTAGACGGCAAAGAGGGCAGTGTGATCGATCGTGGCGCTGTTCAAGCTGTTGTAGGCGAGTATAGCTGCGTGATGACCGAGGACTCGTGGGCCAAGCGTGGCGGGACGGATAAAGCGGAGTTGGTGAAGCAGTTCGGACAAGCGCAGAGTACACGCTATCAACAGCGCAGTGGAGGCAGTTATTTCTGGACATATAAAATGGTGGGTTTGTTACTCCAGTTCTGTCTAACCCAGAATTAATCTCAGCCACATGCCATTGTCATGAGGCCTGTATTAGTTCTTCAACCACTAAAATTTCTCAGGACTGGCTCCCCGGCGGCGAATGGGGCTTCGTCGCTTGCACTTCATCCGGTGCCATCACCGCACCTTTCAACCTCTCCTTCTCCCCTTCCGATATCTCTGACCGGTTGAATAACGCCAATTCCCTGCGTGAGTCCCTTATGCGTGCAGCCGTTTCTTCGCACGTCGCATACTGGGACCGCACGGCGCCCGGTACAAGCTTCGAGCATTGGCGCTACGAGAATGGCTGGAAAGTAGGGTTTTCAGACGCCTACGCCTTCTTTAGCACGAGAACAGGGAAAGGGCTGTCCTCACAGGGAGGAGACAAGATTGGTTGCTTGGAGATCTGGGTGCTAAAGAGAGTAAGGGAAAGCGGGATGCGTGGGGGTTTGGTATGGGAGTTTGAGCAGGGACTTAGAGCTGGTATTAAGGACTTCTACGGTGCTGTAGGTATATGAGAGAATCAGAGCAAGGATTTAGTCCGACAGAGGACATGGCGCGAGAAGCTCTCGGGAAGCAGAGTTAACAAAGCACGCTTGGATTATGCATCGTCGAAGGGCTGCAGCCATTAAGGCACTCCGGTCAGCCTCGACATGCCTCAACAACTTCACCTGTTGTTCTGCTTTGGAACATTAGTAAATTCAGAACGTCGGAAAATTCTTGGACCAAGCAATCATAATTTCGTCAGCTCATTGAGCCTCTTCGTCGCTTCTTGCTTCTCGTCGGGTGGATGTAGTTGTGGTATCTCCTGTCTACTGCATCTCAACCTCCATCTCTTCCCTCGACGCCCTCGGGCTCCGCGACCTTTGCGGGCTTCCGATGCCTTTTCCAATTGCCAAATTCGCTAATCCAGCAGCCAGGTTTGCTGCACCTTGTGATAATCCCGCTCCAGGCCCCGGATGCATTGTTGTGCCAGCGCCAACTGCCTCATCTGCCGTCTCAATACCGGTCACAACTGGTGCTGTGAAGACAGGTGTAGAGGTACCACTACGGGCAGGAGTCAGTGAACCGTTCGGGGCGTTAGATACATTCAATGTTGGGGACGTGTGTGCATGGATTCCGGTTGATAAGCCCGCAGGACCATTCATTTCTTCATCCTGACGTCCAAATAACTCCGCCCACCACCTAACCTCGCCTTTCCTTGGGAAAATCATTCGTTCCTGTCCCCTCACGCTATCATCAATGGTAGGGTCGTACTTTGGATTTATGAACTCTGGTCTCCGCGAGAGAAAGTAGTCCCAGACACTACGAGTGCGCTCAGCAGCTCTCGCCTCCACCCGCTCTTTCTCATTATCAAATAGGAAACTCCCATATTGGCATGAGTAAAGATGGTATAGCAAGCGACGAAGAAAGCGCTCGTTGAATTCGAAGCGAGTTGGGTATTGATACAGTAATTGGTACGTTGCATCTAAGAACTGGTGGAAAACTGGGGAGACTTCGTTAGTCTTCGTCACACGATGCTCCTCAGCAGCAGTGGTTGGCACGCTCAATGCTCTCGGCGCGCTACCAGCTTGCGCATTGTCCGCGAAGGGTTGCATCTCGCCGTCTGTAGCTTCAGACAGAGATTCTCTGCTTTCATTCTTCCGGTTAAATAGGCCTTTAGCGCTCAAAATTGCATTCTCAAAAGCGTTGCCACCACCTGGGGAACCAGTACCGCTTGTACTATTCCTGCCGCCAACACGCTCGTTTTCGATCTCAAACCACTTTTCACTACCGAGGAAGCCGGAACGGTGTCGGAACATGTGTCCAAATGATAGCCAGTCCTTTTCAACCAGCACGATGAAACCTTCCAGAGTGCGATAATACGGGTCTAAGCACAATTGGCTTAAAGCACTGAGTTGGCTCGTCCGATCCCAGCCGTCCGAACAGTGGATAAGAACATGAGAATGCATGATGCCAACTGTACGCGCAATCAGATGACTACCGTCGAGGAGGTTACTGATATGGTCCAGCCATCCACTCTTAACCAAAAGATCTCGGTTTGGTGGTAATGGAGTCACGTCTGAATCTTTCATCGCTTCAATAACTTTTTCGAGAGACCTCCGCATAACGTGAATATTATCGATACCCAGATACGCTTTCTGTGCTCCCTTATAGTATTCCATGTTTTCAGATCCTAATCCAACAGCTTGCATAGCGTATGCATTGACTGTAGGCCGAGCGTCGACTATCATATTACGCTGTTGTGCTCCGTATACTTTGGGGACGTCCTTCTCACTCTCAGAGGAGTCCTCCAAGTCTTCCACAGTCTTCCCCGACGCCGAGGTCTCCATATCGGCTAACCCCACAAACGAACTGTCAGCACTAGAAGAAGCAAGATTCACTGTGCTAGAATCCGGGCTTGAACCGGCAGGATTTGGAGTAGGCGCTTGCGAGTTTCTCCACCCACTATTAGTTGCAAATATAGCTGCTACCAGCTTTTCGTCCTGCGGACTTCTATTTCCCCGAAATCCGGCGCGTGGTTGTGAGCTACGAGTGATAGAGCAGTTATTGACTGGGTGACGGTATACAAGGACAGGTATTCGTGCGCGCGACCTATATTTTCCTGCATAGTTTAGGACATTATCAGAGATTTTGGATGGAACAACTAGCAAGGCTGGATAGGTGGGGGAGTACTATTTTCAATATTAGCTTTTTATTATTCAGTAGCAATAGAGTCACATACTGAATAGTCGACATTGATCTCTGATATCCGCCAGCCTTTGTCCGAATCCTTCGCGCTGATGCCTAGCCGCTTCCACTCTTTCCGGGCATCGTAGATTTCCCACCCGTTAATGGCTTTCTCTGGAGGTTGCGGGTCATAGGTAAAGGCCAATAACCTATCAAGCCTCCCCAGTTTACATGTGAGTGCGCGGATGCTGTCATAGACATCGCGTGCCTTATTCTCGGAAACGAAATGGAACGCAAAAAAGGTAAAGTCACGACACCGTAATCGGATAGAAGGAGATTGATGTGAAGCAGGAGGGGCAGGACGATAAGTACAGAAAGATATCATCGGGTAGGTAATCCATAGCTCCCGTTTCCGGGGCTTAGCAGACGCAGGCTGTGAGCTGTCGGTCGGTGGAGGAGGAAAGTGGCTAAAGACAAGATGGTGGGGCATAAGATGGAGAGTTCCCTCGAGCCGAACACCTCTCCTCCATAATGTAACATCATCTACCTAGGAGGGCATTAGATATGAAGTATACCCAAGCCTCTAGCATGCACTTGCCTTGCTCACCCGGATTTTCTCCATAAGAACAGCTGCTGTCATACGCGTGTAGCATGCAGCTAAACGCAGCGGAATGCAGACGCGAAATACAAGAGAGCGAATGGAGAATGGCTATTTTGTGGATTTTTGGCGAAAGCTATAATGTAAGTACCAATGTTTGTGGAGAGTCGCGGAATATATGGGAAGTGGCATGGGTTTGAGCGCATGCCCGCTGACGATGTGAGGACCGCAGCTTGGGCCGGTAAGAAGTCTTGGCTGACCGCAAAACAATCGATAAGGCGACGACCTCAGCCTTAGGAACTGGGTAGGTAGGCACCTACAACAACCCAAAAACACGAAACCTTAACAAAATCAACTTTTTAAATATACCTACACGCAGACGCGTTTTTAGACCTAAATCGAACCGCAAGCACTAGACAAGCAGCGTTTCAATGCCTATACAACCCTCGTCTATACCGAATTCGTACAGCACAATCTGCCATCAGAGAATTCTCGAGTTTTCATTCCCCCTACATATGCACCACACAAAATACTTTCAGATATGTCATACCATCTTTCATATCGTGGCCTCACCCAGGAGTTAATGGACATTATCTTCGAGTATCCCCTGCCCAGCGAGCAAGTTTCGATCGGTAGACATCGACCTGGTTGCTTCTAGTGAGAGATGCTTCATACCACTTCTCCTAGCTAATCCGAAGGTGCACGGAGATACCTTTTCCATTCTTTACGGTAGATGCTTTTAAGTCCCACTGCCATCCTAACTCCGCTTTAACCTTTCTACATTCTTTCTCGGACAACGCTCGATTCGAAATTAGACATATATCATTCACTATCCATGCACATCATGAAATTAACTGCGAGCCAGATATGATCGAAAATCTATGCAGCTACCTTTCAAATCCCATGAGGTTACTAATACTTAACGTAGTCGCTGTACATAGGATCGCGCAAGAGAGGATGCATAGTATTCATAGAAGTATAAACGACAGATCACACGACTGGAATTTCGCAGCTCTACTTAGGAAATGGTTCTGAAGGCACAAATCGAAGCCCCACATCTCTACCACGCTCGCTAACCCCCGATATAGCAAGCAATCCCCAGATACCATCACAGCCAAGGCCAGGGATTAGGGATTCCCTCAATCCTTATAATGTGCACTCACATGTAATTATGGACAGTGCCTAGCTGTCGACTCGTCCACCAGCAATCGCAGCGCGGGATATGGAATATAGGCCCGTGAATTTACCGTGGAGCCGATATCACCGAGTTTTTATAAGGGGGGATTAGGTTCCTGAAAAGGAAACTTATATGCAACCTATATTACCGTGACTCAGGGCTGGAGCATTTATGTCCTCTACACATCGAGCTTGGGAATAGTATGGCACAAATGAGAGAGCTTTCCGCGCGTTGGCAGTTTGAGAATCCGACGGATTATTTGACGAAAACTTAAATGTATAAACCTCTTGTTTTCGAAAGAGATTAATTATAATCACAGATCTTGGAGACCCGATGACCGTACGGAATAGCTGCCTTTGGTACGCAAAGCCATTTGCCACAATGAACAAGACGAGCAAATCCTAATACTCTTGCTTTGCTTTAAGGATAAAGAAATTCGGCTTTATCTGGTTTATTCGCAAAACATACGGGCATAAGCTTCAATGGCGGGGACATTATGAAGCGTCAGCATCTCCATTCTGGCGCCTTTTTTAGCAGTGCAGAGGATACCAGGTAACGAGCTTGATAATAAGTTTCAAATGAAATAATAATATTTGATATTTATGCACTAGAATTATGTTCTTTTTTCTTTTACAAAACCCTTGAGGCCACGACTTATCCCAAAGTAACCATTGCAATTTATGCGATTGAGACATATCGCCGCGTCTAAAGCTCCCTTAACTCCTCTTCATCACTTGCCTGTCCTGTAGTACCAGACCTCTCTTCCTTCCCACCATAGTCAGTCTCCTCGTGCTGGTACAACTTCATATTTATAAACATGACGAAGAGTCCAAGATCGTATGTAATCCTCAACGCGCCCGCTGCCACAAACGCAATCCAAAACCGATCACTCCCTGCCAATATACCGGTAACGCTCGGCCCAGCAGTAGATGCCAGCGTTCTCAACATACTCGTGATGCCCATAACGGCTGTGCGCTCCTCAGGCCGCACCACGGCAGCAATGAAGGCCGCTCGTGGGGCTTGGTCCATATTATTTAGCCCCATCCGAATCAGAAGTAGGGCGACCGTCGCCGGAACGTTTTGTGGCGAGGGAAAGATAAGTACAGCGGCAGAAGATGGGAGGTGCGTGAAGACCATAGTATTAATAAGGCCAAGGCGGCGTGACAGTGGCCCCGCAAAAACAGTCGAGCATGACGCTAAAAAGTAGCTCACGGATGTGATGTTACCGAGAGTAGATTTGAGTAGGTGGAACTTCTGATCCATATAATAGTTCGTCAGCGTCATAGGTACCATGCCGTCAGCAAGGGAGTCGACAATCAGGAGAAACCAAAGCTTATACATGATCTGCCGAGTCTCTCGTGATATCCGGGCGAAACGGCTTTCCGTTTTCGACTTTGATGGGGTTTTGTCGGTAGTTGGAGGATTTTTGATGTCTTCATCGTCTTCGCTCTCATGGTCATCCGAGTCTTTTGAACCTTGTTCATCCAGTAATATTTCAGCCTCTTCTGCCTTAGAGGCTTCAGGTTTCGTAGCTTCGCAGTTTGCACTAAGTAAAACGCTGAATATCATATTCAAAACCCCCATGGCTGAATATACCCAAAAGCATGCATGATATGCATCGACCACTTCCCATCCATCCCTCCGACGGAGCCACTCCACAAATTGCCCCGCTACCTCGGTCCCGATTGCAGACCCAAGACCTGCTGCCGTGACATACCAAGCTAGGACGTCGGCTCGTGTCTTTGGGTTCGTTAACTGCGATAAGGTCGACTCCTCAATGACGCGGAATGGGCCGAAATCGCCACCAGTCGCACTAATCACGCCTAAAACGGCGGCAAAGAGGAGGATCCAAAAGTTTTCGAAGACTGCAAACGTGAAACCCGATAGCACCATGAGGACGGACCCAGAAAATAATGTCAGCCGACGCCCAACCCTATCTGCTATGAGTGTGAGGAATAAAGATAGAACAACATCGCCGACAAGGGTTAAGGTCATGAATAGCCCGATATGGTAGTCTGAGAAGTGGAGTTCGGAGAAGAACAACGCGAGAAGAAGGGAGTTGGTGCCATATGCAAACATCCGGCAGCACCGGGCAAGGATTATTAAAACCGCATCTCGACCGGTAGAGTGAACAGAGGAGAGGCCCAACTCATGATAAAGATACTTGAGGAAAGCTATCATTCTTTGGATAAGGTTATAGGTAGGAAGGTCGTATGTAGAGGCGGTATGTAGAGAAATGAGGCTTCTGGAGAGGATTTGCAGGCATTTTGGAGGATTCTTTTAGGCATGCCGAGAACGGAGAAGAGAATCTTCTATACATGCAGCAACGATGACTGGATGCGTGGAAATCTTTACTCTAAATCTTCTCGTTTGCGGCCGGTCTCGGCACCAAGCAGAATTTTCCCCGCAGTAAGATGTGGTCATGGCGGTTTTTGAACTATAGTAGTTAGTCGCTCTAGTTAAGCGGGGATACTCGATCTTATCGTCCAACTATAACACAAAGTACGAAAATTAGATTTCCTTGATGAATTTTGAGACGTTGTACTAGAAAAATAGGCTAGGCGAAATTTGCTGAAAGTATACCGGCCATACCAAAAGACGTCATTATGGAATTATCCAGGCACACGAGCGGTCAGTCCCGGCACGTGAGCACCTGCAACTCCACTAGGATGTTGACCCAAGTTTTCAACGTAAACCCTTTGACACCGGAAAAGACCAATTTACCATAATTATCTTACCCAGTATTTTTTTATACACAGAATAGACACTGCAAGGCATTTCGATGTGGCGTTTATGTACCAGCGAACTGGATAGGTATATCAACAGCATCGAGGAGTTGCAGAAATATTAAGCTAAAATATTTGGCATTAAATCAAAGTATAATTTCGGGTACCTACTAAAACATAGTTCGATGATATGCTCGATATATTTAAATTTGACTGATTTCGAGGCACTTCACCCCATGCACTAGGATACTTAGTGGTACAAAATTAATTGTTGTGAAAAGGATGATCTATTATTGAGC
>KV749283.1:0-13593 GCA_001692915.1 Glonium stellatum
ATCATCTTCCTCCCAACAATCAATCTGCACCACTCTTCCTGCAGCATCACACTTGGCACCATCTACGCCAACAACTGCAACTACATCGACGTCTCCGGCAAATCGGGCTTTTGCTCCGGTGGCTGGCATTCTGGGTATGGGGTTGCGTGCAACTCCAACGGTGTCCCGACCACAGTGACGACCACGGGCGGGGATTTCGGCAACTGCTATGTACCCGGAAATACAGATTGCTCGGGCGGGCCGCTGCAAAATAACTTTGTGGATTATTGCTGCAAGAGGCTGTGATGGAAGTTCGATGATGTAGATGTTGCGGAGGCCTTATCAAACCCCCCGAAGCACACGTTGAAGTTGCTTAACATATTAGTGGCTAGGTTTTGTTCTACAGAAGTTTAGTTTCATGTAATATACCTCAAATACAGGCGAAGGTTTTTACGCAATGAAAAGGAGATTTACCCTTCGTAGAACAAAGTCAAAGAATGAATGATATTAGAACTGCGGCGATGTTAGAAAAGTCTGCAAGACAACCAATTAACAGTAGCTATTGTATTCGCCAGTGGTTATCCACCATATTAACTAGTAAGTCTAAGTCACGCCTTGACTGGCAGGGGCACGGGCTCAAGCACACGCAATTGAGAGAAGAAAAAAAACCTAATTTAGGATTTAGCAAAGTTGTTGCTTATGAATTAAAGTTAGTATATATTGAACTTGATATTGAAAGGATACTTATTTGGAAAACGACGTTAAATAAGTTGATACTTGACGTCAAGCGAGCAATTATGTGATCGACCGTAGGGCTTCAGAAAATTGATCATGTCAACCAGGGAACGTGCTCATCTACCACTTTCCAGGGATTGATTTGCATAAGGAGAGATTTAGGCAAGCGCCCTGCAAATATTCTTTAAGTATGATAAAGGGGAGCGGCATTTCACTACCTGTAGGTGTTTGTTTGAACGTTTATACGAGCGACTGTAGAGATTTTGTAGAGATAGTCGTAAAGCTATTCACGGAGCCGTTGGTAGAGTCGCTACAAAGCCGTTAGTAGGGACGACTGTGAAGGCTTTCTAGAATATTGGTGCGGCGTATAGCAGATCTTTAGCAAAATCCCATACAGGGCTTGTGTGCCTGCTGATCCCTTAAACTTCATTCTCCTTAAGAACTTTGTGCTGCGTGGGTACAGAAGCCTTGATTACAAGGTTTAGATATAGTGGTTTATACTATGCTTTAATCAAAGCATCAGTAAAGCAAGCCAGGCCACCACAGCCGCCAATTGATAGCTGCCTGTTCCCGAGAATGAAGGTATCGCAGCATTAGGCCCGGGCGTCTGCACTGGCACTGCCGACCCAGT
The DNA here is from genome assembly GCA_001692915.1 of Glonium stellatum. Lineage (NCBI taxonomy): Eukaryota > Fungi > Ascomycota > Dothideomycetes > Gloniales > Gloniaceae > Glonium > Glonium stellatum. The sequence continues at coordinate 1,346 of KV749283.1, forward strand.
TATTGCGGTCCCCGAAGCTCCCCCTGCACTTGTCGCACTTCTTCCAGTCCCAGTGCTTGTCTGCGCAGCTCCAGAAGTTGCCGTCACCCTCAAAGTCTCCGTCGGCACCTCACTCGAAGCCGAGACCGCTGCTCCGTTGAAGCACTGACCGTTGCCGGCGCAAGTCGTCCCGCCTCTACAACAGGTACCGTCATCACACGATTCTGTGCCACTATCGACATTGAAGTATCAGCAGTTGCGATGCATAGGCCTGTAATTATGGGAGTAGGTGGCACCGGAGAAACTTACGTAGGACACGACAAGCACTGTTGATTAGCAGTATCGCACGTCTCGCCGACCCGGCAGCACATTGTACCGTCAGGACACAAGCCCTCGCTATCAACTCTCAGGTCTCTGTGATGCTGTAATGGGTCGTAAAGTGGAGCACTCACTCGCTGTTGCAGGTCGGTGCGCCTCCCTCATCACCCGAACAGGGAGATAACGCCATGTTGAGAACGCACACATCATTGTCGCATTCGAAGGGACACACGCACCATTGCTGCGAAGGGCCGCAGTAGTCCCTGGGTAAAATGTTGCGGGGTGCGAGGGGGCGGAAGGCGAAAGTCTGGTCGTGGGAGATGGCAGCGTAGGCTGCTATGAGCTCTTGGGCTTTCACGGTGACAGTGGATGGGAGGGCCACAGATAGGACGAGGAAATATACTGAGAGTAGCATTTCGAGTGATGAAGGAGTGGACGGTCCAGAACCTAGCCCGGTAGATTTATCAAAGATATCTGCTGCTTAGTTTTTTGGGAGATGGCCCTTTTAAACGGGACGGTCGTGTCCTGCGGCCCCTCACAGCTCTGATTGACACCGACATATGTACTGCACAGTAATAGATTTGAGCCACAGGACTTGGAAGCCTTGGGATTCTTGGAATTATCCACAAAAAGCTTGTGGCGGAGGCTCACGTTTGACCAATGCAGGTACGCTTTCTACATTCAAGTTAGCGTCTTCAGGAGAGTATATATGTGTGTCAGTGTTTTCATATTTACTTTTCTAGATCTCGCTTTACTCTATCCGTGTTTAAATAGTAGACTATCTGATCTGTTGCTTTCAATTTCCTTATTAGCTTAAGGTCTCATAATTTTCTGCGTAACGACATATAGATACGTGTATTATATATGCCTTCAAATTTCAGCAAAGATGTGTGGGACAACAGATTTTCAAGGCGAGCTGTTACATGGAAGCCAAGGGCGTCAAAAGTGCTTGCCCACATACTAGAAGCAAAGAGTTAGGTTGTGGGGGGAAACCCCTATCCATATTACTAGCGAGTGCTCATAAGCGCTATGTGGCTTGAGCCCTGGGGAATTGTAACAGACTTGGCTGCATGTTTCGTTACCCGAGCCAGAGATTAGATTCGCCAAGATATCTAGATCCCGCGCACGCGACAAGCTCCTTCAGCTGTCCAAGAAATATAAAGCTTGGCCGAGACAATCACCAGGCGAGCGCAGGTACCAGGTCTCTACTCAGCCTCATTGACTAAGTATGGGTGGAACAGCAGTGTCAACATGGAAACTTAAAGCGAATTACATAGAGGTACCGTTAGCAGACAGCGCAATTTAAAAACGGCGTTTCAAAAATATATTTGAACGCTAAGTATACAACCACGTTAAGTCTACTTGAATAGAAGAGAGATCCACCTGCCCATTTTTCACCATTTTCGGAGTATTCGACGCACAGTACAAACCGTAGTTGTCTCCCAGCCATTTGGACAATTATTAGTGAAAAGAAAGACTTCTTATTAGTCGAGCCTGCTAACAACATATAGAAGGCGTCAAACGCCTCTCAGCAGATCTTCAGTGCATCGCAATGTTGGTGCTATGAGTGGAGTTCGAGCGCTCTTACAGAAACATAGGAAATAATAGTACAAAAGTTGTGTAGGAGGATGGTAGAAGAAATGGATATAACCAAACTTCATCACCAGGAGAAGAATGCCAGGGCAAGAAAGCTAGCAGTAGAGGCCCCAAGACAATTCAAGACGATTCAAGAGAGCCCAAAAGACCGTCATCGATGAATGGCCAACGATCGTCAATTAGTTTATCGTATCTCGTAATACTTGATGGGCTATTAGGGGTTGATGCGCGGGCCGCCGTAACCATTGTGTATATTTGCATGGTCGCTGGCTGCAGGGCCGGCGGGCGGATATCCAAGCAACATGTTAGACGAATCACTGCGTTGAAAACCAGGTGGTTGTATGTGTGTTCCGCCAGCGAAGTACGAATGCTGTTGCTGTGGATGGACATTGGAAGGGCCGGCTCCTGCTCCAATATCCCTGTCTGGAGCTTTGTCATGAGAGTCTGTAAATGGTGCCTGTTCATCATGCTTCGAAAACGTCTCTGCCAAAGTTGTAGATAGGCGATGGTTTGGATTATCGCCAAGATCTCCATACAAGCTCAAGGCAGCCTTGCCAACCTCCTTTGAGAACCTTTTTTCCCATGTTTTGGCGCGTTCCTTCCACATAGCGGCTTCTTTACAAGCATCTTCATTGTCCTGCTGAAGTTTCATGTTCTGAACCACCATGTTGAGCATTGCCCTGCTTTGGCTTCTCACACGTACATCCGTAACATCAGACAGTGCAGCACCCCTGTCACTCCGTTGAGCAAACCCAACGGGATTGGGACCAGCTAGTACAGGACCAGGAATAGTGAGGCCCAGACGTTGAGCGATCTGGAATATGGGAGCGAATTCCTCAGGAGTAACGCGTGGACCGTTAATGTGCTTTAGAAGCTTCTCAAGGTCATCGCAATAAGCACGAAGCACTTTATTCTCCTTAGACAGGTGCGTTCGCTCGTCTTGCAGCATATTCAGGTCATTCTCCATGTTATGCTGATAATGAGCCAACATAATTGCCTGATTTTGATTTTCGTCAAGTTGCAGCTTAAAAGAAGCAAGTCGCTCTGCGAGATATGCGAGATAGCGGTGAGATTTAGGACAATCTGCTGGGACTTGGCCTCTACCTGTGTACAACGGCATGTAAGGGCCTGGCGAAAACGGAATATGGTCCATCATTTCTGGTAGAGCATAGAGTATGTTCTCTGGGATGCCGCTGGGCCAGATAGGTTGCAAAGCTCGGAAAAGCCCAGCCGCGGTGAAGGTGTTGTCGTCACTTTTCTGGGTATATCCGCTCTCATTGTCCGTTTGCATGCCCTCACTAACATAGCTTCGAGAACCTTTGGAAATTTGTTCGATAGCTGTCAGGATAGAATCTTCGTCCAATGACCGAATAGCGGTTGCGATGGTTAGGCCGTGTTCAACTGGAGAAAAGTCTGAGTCAATCACCTTCCCTTTACCCTTGCTACCACGAGGCGCAGTAGGAGGCTCTGTAATCAAGGAGTTGCCACGGCTCCGCATAATGGTAGGTGAACGCATAGAATCTGAAGATTTGGTTCTTCCGTGAAGACCGAACTTCGGTGGCGTGATTGGCGTTGCAGGGGATGACCACTTTGAGTGCAGTGGGTGCTCACGTTCCTCCGAGTACTTGCTACTCTTCACAGGCGTAGTCGGTGGCTCGGGGTGCCCCGTTGGCTTTGAAGGCGATGCTGCTAGAGTAGGTTTCTTCCCACTAAATGGGTTGCTTGGCTCTTTTGTGCGATTAGCTTTTAACATCCGAGCATACAAGAATAAAATTGACAGCTTGCCTTCGTCAATGCAGCTGTAATATTCAGACCTACCAGAGATATTCGAAGCATTTTCTTCCTTACCAACGTTAATAGCCGTAGTGGGTGTGTCAGTCCCTGGACCTGCACGTGCTACGCTGACTGTTTGTGCATCCTCCATAGGAGTGTGGGAAGAATTGCTATGGACGGAACGGCCATCATCCATATAAGGGTTTTGGGATGGATGTCGAACGCAAAAGGTCATGCGGTCATCAATGTAGGAGATAGGTCGATTATCCTCGACTTCACATTGGCTAGGCGAAGCTCTGCGATCGCCGTCTGGCAGTAGTTCGTGGGAGATGTCAATGTTGGGATGACAATAGAAGTGAGTCAACTGGGTACCATGCATCGCCGGTACATTCTCGTCACGTTCCATGGCCGTTTTAGTGTTCACGAAAGCTAGCACGTTGGGACCTTTGTAGCCTTCTTTAGCTGCCTTGGAATACTCTTCTTTTGTGAAAATGGTAGATGGAAAGTTCTGGTGAGGATTTTCACTTATTTGGAACAGAGAAAACTTCTGCTCGTCAATTTCAGACCAAGGTTGCTTCGGTGGATCTCCCGTAGCTGGTTCGTGACTGAAGGCGTCTTTGCCCAATTTGAGGTGTTCGTTGTATCGACGAATGGCTCGTTCAGCATATGACTCAGGCGCGGCCTAGATATTGTCAGTGAAATGAAGTGAATGCAGAGCTGTAATTCTATTTACAAGTCCGTGACGTTCATCGTGAATTTCCTTTCGGCGTCGCTGGGTTTGAGCAGCCAGTAGACTAGATGCATGTTCATTGTCACCAGCACCGTCTTTACTTCGAAGGTTCTCTAACAGTTCGATATTCTTTTGTCCATATCCAGTAGCTTGTGTGACCTCCTTGAGCGGCGCGTGTTCTGGCCTTAAGCTTTGGTGCGACGGGTACTTGTGCAGTATAGGCAGAGGAGAACTCGGCGGTGACGCCGGAGTGCAGAGCTGAGAAGAGGTAAAGTAGTCAGTATCAGAGATGATGCCTTGTTTATACATCTCCAGTCGAAAGCCGGCGTTGGTCTCCAGTAAGATCTCCCACATTTCGCCCAGTGGGATTTGAACAGCGCCTTCATCCGCTACAGTATCACGACTCCAATAACTGAACGAACGTGCACTAAAGGAGGCTCCCCCTTTCGTGTTTGTTTGAACGGAGGTCGGTGCATGTGAGGAAGACACCCATGCTGGTAGTTCGCTCCAACTTCCAGGTTTGTAACTAGGGGAGCTACTCACACTGTCAGGTTGGATAGTCGGCTTGATATTCAGGCTGTTGCTCTTTGAAGTAGGATAGAATGCTGGTTTCTTCTCATCAGAAGCTACCATCAAAGACTCAGTCGCAACGGAACGTCTCAGTTGGCGGTGATCATCAGAGCTTTTCTTCGATGGTACTTCTGAAACTTTCTGGATTTTGCCGGGACTTTGTGGAGTTGGATCTTTACCACGATCGTCCATAGTGGCGCTGTTTTGATGTGAGAGGCTTTATTAAACTTTGTGTAGAAAAGAATGCTTTTCAAAAGAGTTTTGTAGAAGCCGGAAGGATAGCGGAACGAAGCAGTTATCCTGTCCAATGCTTCAGTTGAGCTCTGAGCGAGGGGAGATGTCACTGTCTCAATCAACGAGGTGCGTGATAAGGTTAGAGGGAGTAAAACAATGGGCAAAACAAAGCGCGTGAATGCGCGTCCAAGCCGGTTGATCAGCTGGCCGAATTTTCAGTGAATAAAATGCGTCATGTCGTCACTGCAAAGGGAAGATTGATGAACTAGTGAATTTAGTAAAAGACGGTGAAGAATGTTGAGCCATTTCGTAAATCTTTCTTAAGACGTGATAATATCAGATGGTTACGATTTAACGTGAATAGGACTGTAACACCTTTTCTCAAGTTTCAGACGGCCTTGCTACAATCTGCTCAAGATTTTAGCGTTTCCACTGATTGATAGGAGACTAATCAAAATCCTATGAACCACCTAGCTTCCTTCAAGAGATGATAGCACTATGGAATATAGGATTAGAATAATTTTAGTTCTGTTGTAGGCTTGTTCATAAGGCAGGAAAAATAGAACATCTTCTCCAAGGCAATGTGAGACGTTTCGACGTTGATTAGATGCAGGATATGCTGTGATAATGATCAAAACACCTCGGAGAATGTTTGAACGGGTCTGAGAGTAGAAGATAGCGCCTTCTCACTCTGCACAACCCTCCAAGGCTGTCGTGATGGAGAAAATTCTCCTAGAGGCTTGGAAGATCCACTATGCTCAGTAAGCATAGGCGAGGGAAAACACCGCTGTTCGTGAAGCTAGCCTCGATTACTTCTGTTCTGTATATAATCCTCAGCTACCCGCTATAGCTACCGCGACTACTATGGATGTGTGTCAGCTCAGCTATAGCAAATCCTACAATATACCTAAGACGTGTGATCAAAAAGATCCAGCCTTGTCAAAAACATCCCATGATTCGCCGAGTATGCTATTCCCCCAAATATGTCTACCAGGCCAACTTGGAATAGGTTCATACCAATAACCTCTTGTGAAACCCTGATGCACCAATACCAACTCACTTCTTTGGCCTTCCCCTCGCTGGCGCCTTACCCTTCGCGGCGCCACGACCCTTCGGCTTGACATCATCACTATCGTACTCAATTTCATCGTCCTCATCCTTGGCTTTAGCCTTTTTCCCCTTCCCTGACTTTTGTGGTGCGGTTTTCTTGGGAGCGGCCTTCTTTTTTGGCTGCTTGACGTATTTGTCTTTCGAAAGGTCTACATCTTCCTCGTCATCATCCTTAATCTCATCAATAACCTCGCCCTCGTCAGATTCATCAATAGCTTCTTCAAGATCAGGTTTTTCCTTGGCAGCTTTCTTCGGCGCAACAACGTTGCTTGCTTTCATGAAAGGCAATGGATGGGATTGCTGGTTGTATCTGTTTGTAAAATTATGTTAGCTTGCATAGATTACCGCTGAAGGGAAACCCACAATCTGGTGAAAGTAGCTTTCGTCTGCGTCTCCAGTTTGACGTCTTTCTGATCCATGCAACCAACACCTAGCTCCATGATAGCGTCGAAGTCTTCCTTCGTAAGGAAGTAGCTATCCATAAGTTCGATGACATCCTCCACAGCTTCCTTGCCCTCTAGTTCCAATCTCTTGACAAGTTGCGTCCAAAGAACTGGGATATACTGCTGCCGAATCTCATGTCTGTCGCCGGACGAGCGCAAGCGCATATGACCCTGAATCTCTTTGACCATCCTGGTTAACTTTTGCTGATTGCTATTCTTCCCTAGCCACGAAGTGAAGTTAGTCTTGAAGCCTGCCATGCTGCCGGCTACATAGCTGGCTGGCTTGACAAAGCTGAATACCGCATGTGTCGGCATGAGACTCCATTGCTGCTGAGAACCATGAATCATCCGATCCACTAGGTCGCCGTCACTGATACTCTCTGCAGCCATGTCTACCAATTCCAGCTGCTTCAAGTTCTTTTCTCTGCCGGAGTATCTAAGCGCTTGGATAGGATTCGTGCCCAGGTAGTTCTCCTGGAGGAACAAGTGGCTTAACTCGTGATCGTTGAAGTAGAGCTCGATTTTGTCATTTAGCGTAGCTTTGCTACTTTCTGAGAACATACCGCCTCCAAGAATCTTCGATGTAATATCCCAAGGTTTCAGAACAATATGCTTCTCCCAAGCTTTGGACATCTCTCGACTCTTGTCGAAGTCTATCGCTTCCTGGTCCAATCTTGCTGCAGAGAGCATATTTACCACTTGACGTATATCGGAGTTACTTCCTTCGATAAGTGCATTGATGACTGGAGCTGGCATTTTCAAGCCTTCGCGGAAAGCAATTGACGCAATCCTCGATCTAATATTGTCTATAGTCGGCCGTCTGAATTGAAGATCGTATGTGCAGTAATTGAATGGGGCCATTTTTGGTAGATGTCGATCGTTGCAAATCAGAATCATGGGTATTTGAGTTTTCTTGCAAACAGCGGCCAGAGCCCCAACACCGCCTCGATCTCCGGCAGACATGCCGTCAACTTCGTCCATAATAAGGACGAGTTTCTTCTTGGACGCTTCAACTTTTTGTCCATCTCCAGCAAAGTAGCCGAGGAGCGAGGTAGTGCTTAGAACGCCCTTGAGACTAGACTCAACTAGTTTCTTGCTTCGAGTGTCGCTGGCGTTGCTTTCGACAACATCATAGCCCTCTAATTTGGCTACAAGGTGTGCTGCCGTGGTTTTACCGATACCAGGCGGACCATATATGATGACTGCTCTGAAGGTACCGCTACCATCCGGTCCAGCCATTTTGAACCCTGTCTGCTGGTTTTTGGGGAACTTCTGAAGCCACCTTTGCAATTTCTCAACCGCAGTCTTGTTACCACAGATTTGGGTAATACCAGTGGGCGCATATTTGACAGTCCAGAGCCTGCTGTCTACTGCTGATTCATTAGTCTTACTAGAAGGTGCGGTAGCTTTGGCTTTTCCAGCACCGCTGGCTCCCACAGCTTTGCGTTCTTCCTTGTCCATTTCAGCAGCCATTTGCTTGATCTTTTTCATTTCCTCTTGTTGCTTTTGCTCGTAAGCAGCAGCAGCCTTGCCATCTCCACCATTTGCGGGAAGGCGACGAATGAGCTCGAATAAACCGCTTTCATCAATTGTTTTGATGTTGTTTTCTCTTATTTTTTCAAGCTTCTTGGGACCAGCGTCAGAACCTAGCACTACATAGCTTGTCTTCTTGCTTGGCGCCGTTGTAATCTTGCCTCCATAGCGCTTCACCAATTGCTGACCCTCATCTCGGCCCAGAATCTGTCCCACACCAGTGAACACAAATGTTAACCCAGCCAAGCAGTTTTCAGCACCGGTAGGAATCTCTGCCGAACCTGTCATAGGGGGAGGAGCGTGGCTAGCTGCACCGCCAGCACGCCAGTTGAACTTCACTGGTGCATCTGATTGTGGCGGTGGTGTGGGCGGTCGAACCAAGGGGATGCTGTCGTAGATGGCTTGGACTGCAGAGCTCTCCACTGGCTCTTCCTTCTTCGCACGTTTCTTAGCCGGTGATTTCTTGGTTTCTTTAGGCGGACGTCCTCTTCCTTTCTTTGGGGTTTCATCTTCTTCATCGTCCTCGAGTTCAAGCGATTTGCGTTTCCTGCCTACGGTGGGTCTCTTTGAGTTTCCTTTAGCAGGCTTATCTACCAGTATCTGCTCCTCGTCATCAGGGTTGATGAAGTCATCGTCTGGGTCAACATCTTCCATATCAACATCCTTGGCATCAGGAACAAAGTCCCCTTCTTCCTTGACTGGCTTCTTTTGATCACGTTTCTTCGGAGATACGCGGTGCGGCAACACAACTTCATCCTCGTCATCTATATAATCGTCCCCCCGAGTCTTGCCATTCTTTTTGAAATCTTCCGCGAATACATCATCCGCACCATCCAAATCGTCATCTATGAAATCATCGTCCTCCACGGCGGTATACGTTACAGGCTTCTTTACTCGTGCGGAAGTTTTACCGTTGGTGGCTGGCGTGGAGGGAGTTGACTTCGCTGCTTTGCCCTTAGCTTTCACCGGCGATTGTTTAGGGGTAGACTCTGTAGGTTTCTTGGATTTGACAGGCTCGGTTCTTTTGGGCTTGTTCTTGCTACCAAAGTAGTCCGACGTAGTTGTAGCTTGGCCTTCTGGCGATAGGGCTCGTTTGCTGTTTTGGCTTCAGTTAACCCATGGAAAAAGCGAGATACTTTGGATTTCATAACTCACGCCTGCTTCTTTGGTGTCGGCTTCTTAGGCGAGGGCTTCTTGGGTCTGGAATTTGTGAGCTTCGCCCTACGGGTACATTTTGCTCTCTCGCTCACTTCTCGTCTGGTTCATCATCCTCCGAGTCATCTATGACCCTGCGAGCGCCTCTGACTTGTTTCTTACTTGCTTTTGCATTCTGTAGACGTATGATACGCCGGTTAGCAACCATTTTGTATTGAGGGCTTCGGCAGAATTGCAGAGGACAGGAATAGTAACACGATTAAGGGGAAGATAGGTAAAATAAGCGACAAGTGTTAAGTGAAGAAGCCCATACCTCATCCTTCTTTGCTGGCGTGCTTTGGCTTTGGCTCCCCTGCGACTGCCTCCCTCCACCAAAAAAGCTGCGAATGTCCGCGGGCATCCTGTCTATCCCCGCCCCAATACAACCCACAGTACAATACTGTCCCGCAATTCGGTGAGTCAATTCGATATACAAGAAATTGAGACAAGAGGGGCAACACCAAAACAGCTCGTCGTCGCTAGGCCGCAAGTTCCACTTTGGGAGAGTCTTGAGGGAATTGGTAAGCACGTCCCCGACGCGTTTCTGATGACGGTGTCGGTTTCGCGATTCAGTCACGTGCACCGCACCCCGACATCTAATTCTTGGCGCTCAAACCTCGACGAAAGAGCTCACCACCAAGCATAACCACCCTAGCCCGCTCCAGCCCGCAACCATGCCGCCGCCCAGGTTGCTACCGCATCTTTCAGCCCAATTGAGCCGTTTGGCCATTGCTCCGGCACGGCCATGCCGTAGGTCGCCCATCCAACCTCCACCGGTCTTGTAGTTTTCATTTCGCGGACTTTTAGCTAACTGCTATGCCAGACCACACCCCCCAATTCCTGCTCCCCTCCGCCCTCCTCTCCCGCTCCTTCTCTAGCACACCACGGCGCCTCGACTGGCTGGCGCCGAAAGGCGGCGAGAACAAGAAGTCCCGCAAGGGCCGCTGCCGGGTTCCCACCGGCGGCTCGACTCGCGGCACGACTGTCGTCTGGGGCGACTACGGGCTGCGGATGCGCGACCACGATCGGCGGGTTTCGGCCGCCCAGCTGAAGATTGCGGAAGATACGATCAAGAAGCGGCTGCGTGGGATGAAGTTTCGGCTGTACATGCGCATCGCGGCGAATATCGGCGTGTATACGTCCGGCAATGAGAGCCGTATGGGGAAGGGAAAGGGCAGCTTCGATCACTGGGCGAGTAGGGTTGCGGTTAGTAAGATTATCTTTGAGATTAAGGGCGATCTCCATGAGCAGGTGGTGCGGGATGCGTTTCGGTTGGCGGGGAATAAGCTACCAGGTGAGTTTGAGCTGCTACGTTCTTGCTATCTAAGGGGTTGAGGACTGACGGTTACAGGGCTATATGAGTTTGTCAAGAAGGGTGATCCACCGGTTATGGGCATCACGAAACTAGCTAATGGCGTTACGGCGGAAGAGCTGAAGAGGCCGCGAAGGAAGCTACCATTAGAACAGACTGCAGGACGATTGCCTGCTACTGTATGATGGCTTTGTATTATATCCTGTTAGCATATTCGGGGGTTTATATATCATGAAAATAACATAGACCGGACTTGATCAAACCAAGTCGGTAACCATCCGTCACATCTCAAAAACCGGCTACTGTATATTCTATGCCGACACTTATCTACGCCAGGTAAGTGTGGGCACAAGTATGCGCAATCTATAGGACACCCACACATCACGTGTTGTTTCAATATGTGGACTTCGATGTATCTTGTGCACCGTTTAGGGATATGTACTAACTCAACCTTCCAAATATGCCTTCGTGGATAACTTCGGATGCTCATCTAAAACACCGCAGCATGCCTATCACGAAATGAATGGCTATGGTATAAATGATTTCAATGGCTTGGGGGGATGCGGTTATCCCATACTTGACTTCTTCGGTTTGCCACCTCACCATGCAGTCATTCATTGGAAACTCACATTTCAGAACCTGTTATATAAAATATTCCTGTGTATTAATTAGAACCTTATTTCAGCACGCCTTATTAACTTTTCATATCACATCTCAATCTTGCAGCAATAAAGGAGAACACCACCCAACCATCTGCAGCCAACAAATAAGCGCCACGACAAAAAGCCCTGCCCTAATGACCCAAAATGACGGAGACAAAATGATCGAGAAAGAAAAAGTGAGACGCCAGGGCACCAAGCGGAATGACCGATAGCCGTACAAGGCAACGATGGGTAACACTCAACCCCCAAGCACCAACCCCACGCTCACCCCCAAAACATCCAAATACAAACCAAGCTTCCAGAGCCCAGCCGTGATGAAAAATAATAATAAGGACAGCACGACACACCCAGAATAACTCAACTCCGAGAAAATGTAGTATTTCGTCTCGTGACACATGACATCGTAACCGGAACCCAACACCAGATCCCCACCCCTTCCTTTCCGCTCTGCATTCCGGCAGAGGTAAATGTTGTATAATGTTTCATATCTCATAAAGACTCGGCGGCATCAGACTTTGCGTGTAATTGAACGAGATGTTCCAATTGAAGCGGGCTAGCCTGGCTCATCTCTAGTCAGAGAAAACTATCGCAACTCTTTCCCCCCACCCACTCTCTATGTGTGCGTGGGTAAACAAAAGCAACAAGTGATTAATTAACGATGCTCCCTCCCGTTGCTACTAAGCTGCAGCACGAGCGAGCGAATGAAGGGCTGGGTTGGGTTGAACTTGGGCTTGGGATGGAACTAACGCTGGAACCAGTTGAACCTGCGCCGGTCGCCCGCGCCAGCCGCTTCC